>CM023612.1:24503589-24553589 GCA_013358685.1 Antennarius maculatus
AGTCGACAAGTCTAATCAATGCTGGCATCATCACAAACGTAGCAACGAGGACACGGCAGGGTGTCCCGTTACCGGGGAAACCGGCAGAGTGTAATGTTATCAAGGACGTAAGGACGGACCCTTCACACCAGGTAGCAGAACCTTCTGGTGGTCAGGTGGACCCTCCTGGTTCTGTCGGTTCCTCCCTTCAGCCTGGACAAACACCATCAAGACGGCTTGTCACACTACTAATGTGTCTGCACACACACACACACACACATGCACACACACACGCACACACACACACACACACACACACACACACACACACACACACACACACACACACCTTCAGTGTGCAGAAAAGCCTCCCAGCGGATGAGAGACTGAGGCAACAATGACTGCCTGCACTTCAGATTACTGATCACCACGGCAACCACACCCCTAAAAAAAATCCTAATTCTGTTTAAATGAATCACAAAAAGTCAAGGATAACAAATGAGAAACATTAAAAATCTCCTTTTATGGGCGTGGTAGCAGCCCACCCAAACTCCACCCAACCAATCAGAGTCAACGGAGGAGGAAGAAGGTTGGATAGCAGCAGTGGAATGATTGTCCAGCACATTGGATGGATAGGGGGATGATGGGTGGATGGAGGGATGATGGGTGGATGGAGGGATGATGGGTGGATGGAGGGATGATGGGTGGATGGAGGGATGATGGGTGGATGGAGGGATGATGGGTGGATGGAGGGATGATGGGTGGATGGAGGGATGATGGGTGGATGGAGGGATGATGGGTGGATGGAGGGATGATGGGTGGATGGAGGGATGATGGGTGGATGGAGGGATGATGGGTGGATGGAGGGATGATGGGTGGATGGAGGGATGATGGGTGGATGGAGGGATGATGGGTGGATGGAGGGATGATGGGTGGATGGAGGGATGATGGAGGGGATGGTTTGGGATTACATTGTGGAGATGAAGGCTGGGAGGAGACAGAAGACGGGACCTTTGTGGAACACCACCGTGTTCTTCCTGCATCCCGGCGGCTGCTGAAGGCTCTGGAAAAGTCCTTTGGCTGTCAGCTTCACGTGGAAGTTGGACAGAGACAGTCGGGGGGACCACAACATGGCTTAATGGACTCTCCAAGTCCAGATCTGAGGAGGACGTTCAGGTTGGAATGCTGGAAGTTATTCCTACTATCGGCTGCTGGAAACACCGACGGTCCTGGTCTGCTCTGGATGAGAATGCTTTGAATGAGTTCAAACTGAAAAACTGAAATGGTTTGTTTTCAAGGACAGAAGAAAGGTAAAAGTCTTTCTAAAGGACCAAAAAAAAACAACCCCATACTTGAGTCAGAATCTTTAGAGATCAGAAAACAGGATCTAAATCTAAATGCAGGTCGGAGGAGAAGAGGAGCATTCACACGAGGAAGAATCAGTGGTCTGCTAGCCGCTAGCCGCCCGCTAGCGGTCCAGAGACAGAAGGCGACTGGAGGACGGTTGGATGCTGGAGCCACCGACAAGAAGTGCAGATACAAGAGCTGGAGACTCATCCGACCGGCGGGGGGGAAGATGGAGAGAAGAGCCGAACGACAGGGAGTCCTTGTGTGGAGGAGAGGGAGGAGAAGCTCCTCCCCCTGATGATGATTGGTTGACCTCCACCACTACGCAACTAACAGTCCCACCCACTGACACACGACACAGATGTGTGTGTAATACACACACACACACACACACACACACACACACGGAGGGAGGGATGCTGCAGGGGAGGAGGAGGGAGGGAGTGTGTGGGATTAGTCTCAGTTAATCTCTCTCTCTGCATCCTCATCCCTCCATCTGATCACATGATCTGAGGGACTGAACCAATGATAGGAGAGGGAGGAGCCCCTCCCTCTCCTCCTGCAGGTGGGTGTTGAATGTGATGTGTTCTAAAGCGTCAGGAAAACCACGATTCTTTAAAAACCCACGAGACACTTAAGCCGGTAACACTCCACAGTTAGCACGCCTGTAGCGCTAACGATGCTAACATCCCCACAGCACCACAAACATAAACAGGAAGTGTCACCATAGTTACAAGACATGTTTGAGGCGCCTCCTGGTGGAAGGACTGGGCCACTGCAGGGGCCGACCAGATCCCACCTGGATCTGGATCTAATGAACACACCTGAGTGAGAAAACTACACACAACACAACACACACACACACACACACACACACACACACACACACACACACACACACACACACACACACACACACACACACACACACACACACAAACACACACACACACACACACACACACACACACAACACAACAAAACACACACACACACACACACACACACACACACACACAACACAACAAAACACACACACACACACACACACATAACATAACACACACAACACAACACAACACAACACACACACACACACACACACACACACACACACACAACACAACACACACACACACACACACACACACACACACAGACACACACACACACAGAACAGAACACAACACACAACCCACAAAACACAACACACACACACACACACACACACACACACACACACACACACACAACAGAACACACACACACACACACACACACACACACACACACACAACATAACACACACACACACACACACACACACACACACACACACACACACACACACACACACACATAACATAACACAACACACAACCCACAAAACACAACACACACACACACACACACACACACACACACACAACATAACACACACACACACACACACACACACACACAACATAACACACACACACACACACACACACACACACACACACACACACACACAACATAACACACACAACACAACACTGTTAAAGATCAGGACCGTGCAGGTACACCCCCACACCTGGACTGTGACAGTCACACCCCCACACCTGGACTGTGACAGTCACACCCCCACACCTGGACTGTGACAGTCACACCCCCACACCTGGACTGTGACAGTCACACCCCCACACCTGTACTGTGACAGTCACACCCCCACACCTGGACTGTGACAGTCACACCCCCACACCTGGACTGTGACAGTCACACCCCCACACCTGTACTGTGCTGACGACTGAGTCTGGCTGAGCTGTTTCTTTGTAGAGGACATTGGGACCCCTGCCTTGCTGGGGGGTGGGACGTCACTGTCTTTGCTGAAGGTTGATTGGTGGTTGTTGGTTTTCCTCTGTTGTGGGTGGAGACAGTCAATGACTTGATACCTGATGAAAGAATGGAGAGAGGTTAAAACCCATGTCCATCCATCCATCCATCCATCCATCCATCCATCCATCCATCCATCCATCCATCCATCCATCCTTTAGTCTTTGAATGCATCATTTTCAAACCAGACTCACCTGTGGCAGTGGTCTTAGACTCACCTGTGGCAGTGGTCTTAGACTCACCTGTGGCGGTGGTCTTAGACTCACCTGTGGCAGTGGTCTTAGACTCACCTGTGGCAGTGGTCTTAGACTCACCTGTGGCAGTGGTCTTAGACTCACCTGTGGCGGTGGTCTTAGACTCACCTGTGGCAGTGGTCTTAGACTCACCTGTGGCGGTGGTCTTGGCCTGCAGTGATGGAGCTCTGGTCCTTGGGGGCTTTGGGGCGGTCAGACTGGTCAGACTGGTCACTGTGTCACTGGGAACACTGTGTTTACCCAGAGGAGGTGCGCTTGTGAGGGTCTGTTCGCCCGGGTGGGTCCGTTTCAGACACGCTAGAGAATCTACAGCAAAGATCAGCACATCAGCATCACTCCGACAAAATGAACAAATAAAAATAAATAAGCCAATGACATCATCACGGCATCGCCATGGCTACAAGACGTGTGTGAGGCGATGGGGTCCACTGATGGAGCACACGCCCTGTTTGACCCCAGGCCTCGCCTACCTCTGCGTGCGGCTCCGTTGTTGTCGTTACTCCCCGGCGATGACAGGCCGAGGCTTGTGGGTACTCCTTTCACGGCGAGTTTTGATGCCGGCGCTATCGATCGTGAAGGTGACTGCTGATTGGCTGCTGGTTTGTGGGCGGCCGTTGCGGGACACGGGGCGACCGCTGCTCGCTCCGTGGCGGCGTGAGGTCTGGGGATCCCTGGGAGGAGAGGAACGATGAAGACTTGAGCTCCTCATTACAGACAGTGGTCAGTGGTTGTCGTGTTCCTCTCTGACGTGTGTGTGTGTGTGTTCCTCTCTGACGTGTGTGTGTGTTCCCCTCTGACGTGTGTGTGTGTGTGTTCCTCTCTGACGTGTGTGTGTGTGTGTGTTCCTCTGACGTGTGTGTGTGTGTGTTTCTCTGACGTGTGTGTGTTCCTCTCTGACGTGTGTGTGTGTGTGTTCCTCTCTGACGTGTGTGTGTTCCTCTCTGACGTGTGTGTGTGTGTTCCTCTCTGACGTGTGTGTGTGTTCCTCTCTGATGTGTGTGTGTGTGTTCCTCTCTGACGTGTGTGTGTGTGTTCCTCTCTGACGTGTGTGTGTGTTCCTCTCTGACGTGTGTGTGTGTGTTCCTCTGACGTGTGTGTGTGTTCCTCTCTGACGTGTGTGTGTGTTCCTCTCTGACGTGTGTGTGTGTTCCTCTCTGACGTGTGTGTGTGTGTTCCTCTCTGACGTGTGTGTGTGTTCCTCTCTGACGTGTGTGTGTGTTCCTCTCTGACGTGTGTGTGTGTTCCTCTCTGACGTGTGTGTGTGTTCCTCTCTGACGTGTGTGTGTGTTCCTCTCTGACGTGTGTGTGTGTGTTCCTCTCTGACGTGTGTGTGTGTGTTCCTCTCTGACGTGTGTGTGTGTGTTCCTCTCTGACGTGTGTGTGTGTTCCTCTCTGACGTGTGTGTGTGTTCCTCTCTGACGTGTGTGTGTGTTCCTCTCTGACGTGTGTGTGTGTGTTCCTCTCTGACGTGTGTGTGTGTTCCTCTCTGACGTGTGTGTGTGTGTTCCTCTCTGACGTGTGTGTGTGTTCCTCTCTGACGTGTGTGTGTGTTCCTCTCTGACGTGTGTGTGTGTTCCTCTCTGACGTGTGTGTGTGTTCCTCTCTGACGTGTGTGTGTGTTCCTCTCTGACGTGTGTGTGTGTTCCTCTCTGACGTGTGTGTGTGTGTTCCTCTCTGACGTGTGTGTGTGTGTTCCTCTCTGACGTGTGTGTGTGTGTTCCTCTCTGACGTGTGTGTGTGTTCCTCTCTGACGTGTGTGTGTGTTCCTCTCTGACGTGTGTGTGTGTGTTCCTCTCTGACGTGTGTGTGTGTGTTCCTCTCTGACGTGTGTGTGTGTGTTCCTCTCTGACGTGTGTGTGTGTTCCTCTCTGACGTGTGTGTGTGTTCCTCTCTGACGTGTGTGTGTGTTCCTCTCTGACGTGTGTGTGTGTGTTCCTCTCTGACGTGTGTGTGTGTTCCTCTCTGACGTGTGTGTGTGTGTTCCTCTCTGACGTGTGTGTGTGTTCCTCTCTGACGTGTGTGTGTGTGTTCCTCTCTGACGTGTGTGTGTGTGTTCCTCTCTGACGTGTGTGTGTGTGTTCCTCTCTGACGTGTGTGTGTGTTCCTCTCTGACGTGTGTGTGTGTGTTCTTCTCTGTCGTGTGTGTGTGTGTTCCTCTCTGACGTGTGTGTGTGTGTTCCCCTCTGACGTGTGTGTGTGTGTTCCTCTCTGACGTGTGTGTGTGTTCCCCTCTGACGTGTGTGTGTGTTCCTCTCTGACGTGTGTGTGTGTGTTCCTCTCTGACGTGTGTGTGTGTTCCTCTCTGACGTGTGTGTGTGTGTTCCTCTCTGACGTGTGTGTGTGTGTTCCTCTCTGACGTGTGTGTGTGTGTTCCTCTCTGACGTGTGTGTGTGTGTTCCTCTCTGACGTGTGTGTGTGTTCCTCTCTGACGTGTGTGTGTGTTCCTCTCTGACGTGTGTGTGTGTTCCTCTCTGACGTGTGTGTGTGTGTGTTCCTCTCTGACGTGTGTGTGTGTGTTCCTCTCTGACGTGTGTGTGTGTGTGTTCCTCTCTGACGTGTGTGTGTGTTCCTCTCTGACGTGTGTGTGTGTTCCTCTCTGACGTGTGTGTGTGTGTTCCTCTCTGACGTGTGTGTGTGTGTTCCTCTCTGACGTGTGTGTGTGTGTTCCTCTCTGACGTGTGTGTGTGTGTTCCTCTCTGACGTGTGTGTGTGTTCCCCTCTGACGTGTGTGTGTGTGTGTTCCTCTCTGATGTGTGTGTGTGTTCCTCTGACGTGTGTGTGTGTGTGTGTGTTCCTCTGACGTGTGTGTGTTCCTCTCTGACGTGTGTGTGTGTGTGTTTCTCTCTGACGTGTGTGTGTGTTCCTCTCTGACGTGTGTGTGTGTGTGTTCCTCTCTGACGTGTGTGTGTGTGTTCCTCTCTGACGTGTGTGTGTGTGTGTTCCTCTCTGACGTGTGTGTGTGTTCCCCTCTGACGTGTGTGTGTGTGTGTTCCTCTCTGACGTGTGTGTGTGTGTGTGTTCCTCTGACGTGTGTGTGTGTGTGTTCCTCTGACGTGTGTGTGTTCCTCTCTGACGTGTGTGTGTGTGTGTTCCTCTCTGACGTGTGTGTGTTCCTCTCTGACGTGTGTGTGTGTGTTCCCCTCTGACGTGTGTGTGTGTGTTCCTCTCTGACGTGTGTGTGTGTTCCTCTCTGACGTGTGTGTGTGTGTTCCTCTGACGTGTGTGTGTGTGTTCCTCTCTGACGTGTGTGTGTGTGTTCCTCTCTGACGTGTGTGTGTGTGTGTTCCTCTGACGTGTGTGTGTGTTCCTCTCTGACGTGTGTGTGTGTGTTCCTCTTTGACGTGTGTGTGTGTTCCTCTCTGACGTGTGTGTGTGTGTTCCTCTCTGACGTGTGTGTGTGTGTGTTCCTCTCTGACGTGTGTGTGTGTGTGTTCCTCTCTGACGTGTGTGTGTTCGTTCCTCTCTGACGTGTGTGTGTGTGTTCCTCTCTGACGTGTGTGTGTGTGTTCCTCTCTGACGTGTGTGTGTGTGTGTTCCTCTCTGACGTGTGTGTGTGTTCCTCTCTGACGTGTGTGTGTGTGTTCCTCTCTGACGTGTGTGTGTGTGTTCCTCTCTGACGTGTGTGTGTGTGTGTTCCTCTGACGTGTATGTGTTCCTCTCTGACGTGTGTGTGTTCCCCTCTGACGTGTGTGTGTGTGTGTTCCCCTCTGACGTGTGTGTGTGTGTGTTCCTCTCTGACGTGTGTGTGTGTGTGTGTTCCTCTGACGTGTGTGTGTTCCCCTCTGACGTGTGTGTGTGTGTTCCTCTCTGACGTGTGTGTGTGTGTGTTCCCCTATGACGTGTGTGTGTGTGTTCCTCTCTGACGTGTGTGTGTGTTCCCCTCTGACGTGTGTGTGTGTGTTCCCCTCTGACGTGTGTGTGTGTGTTCCCCTCTGACGTGTGTGTGTGTGTTCCTCTCTGACGTGTGTGTGTGTGTTCCTCTGACGTGTGTGTGTTCCCCTCTGACGTGTGTGTGTGTGTTCCTCTCTGACGTGTGTGTGTGTGTGTTCCCCTATGACGTGTGTGTGTGTGTTCCTCTCTGACGTGTGTGTGTGTTCCCCTCTGACGTGTGTGTGTGTGTTCCCCTCTGACGTGTGTGTGTGTGTTCCCCTCTGACGTGTGTGTGTGTGTGTTCCTCTCTGACGTGTGTGTGTGTGTGTTCCTCTGACGTGTGTGTGTTCCCCTCTGACGTGTGTGTGTGTGTTCCTCTCTGACGTGTGTGTGTGTGTGTTCCCCTATGACGTGTGTGTGTGTGTTCCTCTCTGACGTGTGTGTGTGTTCCCCTCTGACGTGTGTGTGTGTGTTCCCCTCTGACGTGTGTGTGTGTTCCCCTCTGACGTGTGTGTGTGTTCCCCTATGACGTGTGTGTGTGTGTTCCTCTCTGACGTGTGTGTGTGTTCCCCTCTGACGTGTGTGTGTGTGTTCCCCTCTGACGTGTGTGTGTGTGTTCCCCTCTGACGTGTGTGTGTGTGTGTTCCTCTCTGACGTGTGTGTGTGTTCCTCTCTGACGTGTGTGTGTGTTCCTCTGACGTGTATGTGTTCCTCTCTGACGTGTGTGTGTGTGTGTTCCTCTGACGTGTATGTGTTCCTCTCTGACGTGTGTGTGTGTGTGTTCCTCTGACGTGTATGTGTTCCTCTCTGATGTGTGTGTGTGTGTGTGTGTTCCCCTCTGACGTGTGTGTGTGTGTGTTCCTCTGACGTGTGTGTGTGTGTTCCTCTC
Source organism: Antennarius maculatus (assembly GCA_013358685.1). Classification (NCBI taxonomy): domain Eukaryota; kingdom Metazoa; phylum Chordata; class Actinopteri; order Lophiiformes; family Antennariidae; genus Antennarius; species Antennarius maculatus. Next base: position 24,511,804 of record CM023612.1, read on the forward strand.
TGACGTGTGTGTGTGTGTGTTCCTCTGACGTGTATGTGTTCCTCTCTGACGTGTGTGTGTGTGTTCCTCTCTGATGTGTGTGTGTGTGTGTGTGTGTTCCCCTCTGACGTGTGTGTGTGTGTTCCTCTGACGTGTATGTGTTCCTCTCTGACGTGTGTGTGTGTGTGTTCCCCTCTGACGTGTGTGTGTGTGTGTTCCTCTCCGATGGTCTTTTTATGGCTGCTGCAGAGACGTCGTTGGTTTTCTGCTCCCTGAGTTCTGCCTCACAGGGACAGAACATGAAGACTGGGAACAAAACGCTTGTTATGAAGACAAGGAACAAAGTTCCCTCACATTAACAGACACACACACACACACACACACACACACACACACACACACACACACACACTGTAAAACAAGCAGGAAACATCTGGCTTCATTTGGTTGTAGTTTGGATGGCGGGCTAACGGAAAGCAGCTGGCTTGTCTTCCAGGCGCTGTTAGGTAAGAGCTGGCGGCGGCTCCATGTTCCCTCACAAAAACACGTCTCTGTGACATCATCCTGGTTTTACTGGTGGCGTCCTGCTGGAACCACACTTCCCCTAAGTTAACGGCCTGTTGATAGCTACAGGAGCTAGCACTATGCTATCAGCGCTAATGCTTCTTCACCCTGGATGCTTCACAATTTCTTGCTGTAACAAAACTGACGTCATTATTATTGGGCCTAAGCATCTCAAAGATGATTTCTCTAACATTGCAATTCACTTGTAGCATTGCTCCATCCTCCACCAAAGAGTGATTTTCGATCAAGATCTGTCCTTTGAATCTCATATTAAGTCTGTATCCTGGACAGCCTTCTTTCATTTACCAAACATTGCTAAAGTAAAAAATTTCTTATCCTTTAAAGACGCAGAAAAAAAATCATCCATGTCTTTGTTACTTCTAGATTAGATTATTGTAATTCCTGATTATGGGGCTGTTCCAGCTCCTCTATTAGGACTCTACAGTTAGTTCAGAATGCAGCTGCCCGCTGACTGACTGGACTGGGAGGAGAGAACACATCTCTCCTGTCCTAGCATCACTTCATCAGCTCCTGATTAATTCTAGAATACAATCCAAACTCCTGTTGATCACATCTAAAGCTCTCCACTGTAAGGCTCCGTCTGACACTGAAGATGCAGGATTTCTGGTGACCCGTCGTGTTTTTAAGAGTAGAACAGGAGGCAGAAGCTTCAGCTATCTGGCCCCTGCACTCTGGAACCATCACCCAGAGTTCCCCCCCCCACCCAACCGTTGCTTACGCTTGCTCTGGGGGGCATTGTTGGCTTTCTATCTGTTAAAGGCTTTGAAATATCTCCAGATGTGGTTAAGCGTTATATAAATAAAAGTTGATTGATTGATTGATTGAAAACACGAATCAGGCAGCAGAACAGACAGCAGTAAAGGTTAGAGGTCACGGAGAACAGGGAGCTGCAGGACCGGATTGGATGCGGGACCGGGAGCGCGTCACGTTCACCACGGAGTGTGAACGAACCCGACAGGATGAAGTGTGTGTCCGGAAGTCAAACGTGAAGCGTCTGGATTCAGACACACACTCAAAGGAGCCATTGATGGTCTCAAAGGTCAAAGGGCGGCGCTCGTTCCTGATGTCCGCCCAGACAGACGAGCCGTTATCCAGCAGAATGTGACCTTTATCAGACGCGCACTTCATCTACACACACACACACACACACACACACACACACACACACACACACACACACACACACACACACACACACACAAATGGACAGGAAACAGAAAAAACAGATGACAGGAAACGGTTTCCCTCGTCCTTCGAATCCCCTCACGACAACAGCAGCTACACAACACAGCCGACACACACACACCGTCAGCAGCTACACAACAGCCAGTAACGTATGTGTGTGTGTGTGTCAGCCTGTGTGTGTGGGTCACACAGCTGCAGTCACACACGTGCACAAACATCGACCGACACGATGCAACACCACCGCCAGGACGCACAGAGGGGATTGTGTGTGTTGTTGTTGATGAGTTGTGTGTGTTGTTGACAGTTTTGCATGTGTGTGTGTGTCTGTGTGTCTGTGTGTGTGTGTGTGTGTGTGTGTGTCAACTGCAGCAACATGTGAGGCAACATGCAGCGTTTCAGGGTTTTGATCGGGTGTGTGTTTCCATCACACACAGTGACTCACCCTGGTTCTGGTTCTGGGTCTGGTTCTGGGTCTGGTTCTGGGTATGGTCCTGCCCCCTCATTGTGGATCCGCCCCCGGCCCTCTGTCTATCCTCCCCCGGCACGGGGCCGTGGCTCTGGGTCTGCCGGGGCCCAGGGCTCCCTGGTCCTGGAGGCTGAGTCCCTGACCCTTGAGGTGGGGCCGGTCCAGAAGGCGCCTTCTCCACCCGGGCTCCTCGTCCCCTGGGTCTCACCCGGGGCCCCAGCTTGGACGAGACCTTCTGGAGGAACAGCTGGCGCTTGGCGACAGCGTCCCAGCTGAGGGGCCCCAGCTCGGAGCTGCGCACGGAGACCATGGCGTTGGCCATTCCCAGCCCCGAGTCAGAAATGCAGACGAGGAAGTGTGAGGAGGGAGAGTTGGAGGAGAGGGGAGGAGTGAAGGAAGCCTGCCGAGGAGGGGGCGGGGGTAGGAGGGGCATCTGGGTGTGCTCCGCAGCCACAGGAGGGGCAGAAAGAGAGGGAAAGAGCTGCTATTGTGTCGGACATTCCCGAACTGGACCAGGACAGTTTTCTTCTCCCCGCCCCCACCCTCCTGCCTCAGCAGCACACAGAGCGAGGAGGAGGAGCTGCCATCTGAAGGAGGACCTCAACTCCCAGAAGGCCATGCAGCTCCTCCAGGAGGTAGGAGGAAACGTGAGAGTCCACAAATCCCTGGAACGTCAGTCTTCTTGTTTTCTAATCTCCTGCGGGAGGGGGGTGGGGGTGGGGGGACAGGGATTACCCCAACGCCAAACACCAGCTGAAGTGCGTTGACACGGCTGCTGGACCGGCGCCGCCGCTTCAGATGTAGGACGCTAAAGTCTGACGATCCAGAACATCCTGGAATAAAGTGGTAAAGCAGATCTGTGTGGGTTTAAAGTGACATACATGACTAGTGTGTGTGTGTGTGTGTGTGTGTGTGTGTGTGTGTGTGTGTGTGTGTGTGTGTGTGTGTGTGTGTGTCTAGGCCGGTTTCAAGCAGAGAAACAATTCAATTAAACTCTGGTGGGAGATGTCTAAAGGAACGTGGATCAGAACATGAAGGTTCTTCTCCCCTCCATCAGCAGGACTCGGACCTACGTCACAGATACCAGGGGTTACAGATCCTACCTGCAGGACAGGACCTCCTTCTAGCTGGAGTCAGGCCGACTGAAGGCCGTCGTCTTCTTTACTGGAGGCTTTGGGTTCCTTTTGGAGACTCCGTCCCGACATGGACGTCATCTGTGGACCTCTGGTCTGTAGACCTCTGGTCTGTGGATCTCTTGTCTGTGGACCTCTGGGCTGTGGTCTTCTGGACTGTGGACCTCTGGTCTGTAGACCTCTGGTCTGTGGACCTCTGGGCTGTGGTCCTCTGGTCTGTGGATCTCTTGTCTGTGGACCTCTGGGCTGTGGTCTTCTGGACTGTGGACCTCTGGGCTGTGGTCTTCTGGACTGTGGACCTCTGGTCTGTAGACCTCTGGTCTGTGGACCTCTGGACTGTGGTCCTCTGGTCTGTGGATCTCTTGTCTGTGGACCTCTGGGCTGTGGTCTTCTGGACTGTGGACCTCTGGTCTGTGGTCTTCTGGACTGTGGATCAGTGTTTTGGCTCTTGCTGTTCTTGATGGATTCCTTTTGGTTCCTGGAGAAGATGAATCTTCCTTAGCATCACCAGAGGAGCGAGCAGAAGATCTTATGTGGGCAGTGAAGGCCCACACGAGCAGGAAACGGGATTTGTCGTCTCCATGGTAACAGCACAACTGCCTGCTTCAGCATGATCTCGTGTGAAGGACAGAAATAATGCCTCCTCTTCTTCATCATCACGAGGGCAACAAGAGCGATGCCCCTTCACGCTCGCTGCGGTGGGCATCACGGTTGCCATGGCTACCGCTGTTTGTTGTCCTCGGGTTGTCCTCGTCCTCACAGGTAGCAGAGTTGTTCTTTACTGGTGTCGTTTTTGAAGACTTCTTCTTCTATAAACCACTGGCTAATTTTATAGATGTCAAAATTTCATTATTAAACTGTCTAAATGTTGGTTTTTTTTGTTTATTATATTTACTTTAGAGTAGTCTCTCCTGCAAAACTTCAAACCGATGACGTCACACTGGTGGTGGGAAGAGCACTGCTGCCATCTGCAGCCATCAGCAGCTGAGCAGACACCCTTAGCTCATCCATTCAGATTCTGTTCTGTTTCCTCCGTAGGCTCTGCTGGCCTTCAGCAGTACAGACGACATTAAGACTCTAATGAACGATCCATATTTGAGCAAAAACACTCAGTGTCTGCAGATTCTAAATGACGTCTTGCGACTCAAACATCAGCTGTCCAATGCCACACCGCCCAGGAGATTCTGCTCTGACCTCGCTGCTCGTCCTCGCTTACCTGATGCCATAACTTTTGCCATTGGGGGCAGGAGAGCAGAATTTTTTTTTAACATCACCGAGGTTTATGATATCCGTGCTGATCGCTGGTTGGACATTACAGATCATCGGGAAAAGCCTCGTTGCTGTCATGGCACTGTCTTCCACGACGGGTTCATCTACTGCGTTGGTGGCCATGATGGAGAGGAGACTTTCAACAGCGTGCGCAAATTTGATGTTAAAAGATGCGTTTGGCTTGAAGCAGCGCCCATGAACCACCGCCGCCGCCATGTGAGTGTTGCTGTTTTGGATGGATATATTTATGCGTTAGGAGGTCATAATGGGAAACGTCGCCTGAACACTGCAGAGCGCTACAGACCTGAGACGAACCAATGGAGTCTAATGAAACCCATGCATGATGACAGAGATGCTGCTGGTTGTGCAGCATTCAATAAGAAGGTGAGTGAAGGTACAGAGTTGTGGGAAATAGCTCTGGAGATGTTCTAAAGGTGACAGGAAACATTATTAGTAGAGAAGGCCAGAGGGAGCTGCATTGTGTTTTTGTAGATCTGGAGAAAGCTTATGACAGGGTGCCCAGAGATGTTGTTTGGTCTAGAGACAGTGTCCCTGAGGAAAAGACAGGAGACAGAGCTGGAGGTAGCAGAGATGAAGATGCTGAGGTTCTCTCTGGGAGTGACCAGGAAGGATAGGATCAGGAATGAGTACATCAGAGGGACAGCACATGTTAGAGGTTTTGGAGATAAAGTCAGAGAGGCCAGACTGAGATGGTTTGGACATGTCCAGAGGAGAGATAGTGAATATATTGGTAGAAGGATGCTGAGTTTTGAACTGCCAGGCAGGAGGCCTAGAGGAAGACCAAAGAGGAGGTTTATGGATGTAGTGAAAGAGGACATGAAGGTAGTTGGTGTGAGAGAAGAGGATGCAAAGGACAGGGTTAGATGGAGGCAACTGGTTGGCTGTGGAGACCCCTGAAGGGAAAAGCCGAAAGGAGAAAAAGAAGAATTTAAATATCTGTGGACTAGACTATATGCCGGAGGTCATTCAATAAGAACTTTCTGATCATATAAAAGAAAAGAGAAGAAAGTGAGAAATTAGAGAGAAATGCCAAGAACGGTGACATTTGTTAACTGCCTTTCTTTTTTCATCCTTTTCTGTGCAGATTTACATTTGTGGTGGTTTTGATGGGCATACTTACAATCCAAGTTGCGAATTTTATAGTCCAGAGTTCGACCAGTGGACACGCTTCTCCAGCATGAACACTGGACGCTGTGCTTTAAGTGTCATTGTGTATAACAACCAGATCTTTGCGGTGAGTAAATGAAGAACTAACGTAGGCTGAGGCCAGCACCTGATTTTATCTAGTCGAGTTAGGTGCTTATAGAGATGGAGATGTCCTCTGTTTGGTGTTTAGTTGGCGTTATGTATGCCGTGTCCACAATTTAAAAATTTCTTATCATGCGTCACATGATTTGAATCCAAACACTCACCTGACTATTCTGTGTTTCTAATAGCTCGGTGGCTTTGATGACAACTCAACTTTAAGAAGCGTTGAGGCCTACGACCCAGACACCGATGAGTGGCATGAACTACCCCCCATGTTGACCATCCGCAGTCATTTTGGCACTGAAGTGATTAATGACAAGCTGTTTGTCATGGGGGGCTACAACCACTGAAGACACTACTTCTGTTGAGTGCCGGTCACCCCAGCGTCAAACAATACGCCACAAGCCGTGACACCTTCCCACAATTAGAGCAAGTGTAAAACTATACATCCACACATTTTAGCCAATGCGTTCTTGGGTTTTGGATTACCTTTTAAATTATCCCCAGTTTGGGAGACTTGGCCTGATTTTTCAGGGTGATGATAGAGCCCACAGAGATGAGTTCTTTTGTTAGTTGGTGCGATGCTCACTTTTTACAGCTCAATGTGGCAACAAACAAACACTGGAGTTAATAATTGATTTTAGATTTTTCCAGTAGTAGTGAACTTAAAGCTCATTCAGTGATGTCAAGGTGCTCCAATGATCGCTTTAGGAGATTTTTTCTCTCAGCTGTGCATTTTTATAATGAGCATTTCATTTAACAACAAGAGTCTGTAGCAAAGTCTATTATGATTATGATTATTTTTGATATAGTATTATGTGTTGTGTTTGTTGGGTGTTTGTAGTGGAATAAGTGTCTATGACATTTTAATTTCCCCATTTGGGAATCAACAAAATTGAAGATGCAGAAGACAGGGTTAGATGGAGACAACTGATTGGCTGTGGCGACCCCTGGAGGGAAAAAGCTGAAAGGAGAAGACTTCAGCGTAAATAGTCTCTCCTGTAAACTGCTGCCCTCTGCAGGTCGAAGATGAGGCTGCAGCCATCAACAGCTGAGCAAAGTTGGAGTCATGTGATCACACTAAGCACCAACAACACAACTAAAGACCTTAACCTCAATACAGAATAAGACTGTTGTACCAAATTATTTTATGTTGTAAGGAGAATACATCAGCAGTTTATACATCTGTATTTTTTTATATCTTCATATATTGATTTAGACCAGCAAATAAAAACCTACAAAAAATATTTAAAGAATACAAAACTCAGACATCTGTTACCTTGACTGTGTGAAAGAACCACAGTATAATATAATTACCATACTATCATCATACTATGATCACACAATGATTAAACTATCATCCTGTTATTATCATATCATCTACAGGCTGGAGTCAGTCGGTACCGTCAGTGGGAGTCGGTGAAGACCGGGGCTTTGAACCAGAATTTTTTGCCAATCGGTTTGTTCCGAACAGAAACAGTATTATAACGTCTCTGGTTTTACGTTTCACCCAAGAATTGACGTCAGTCAGAAGAGGTTAAACACTCCGATGAAACACGAGACGGAAGGACGAGTTGGATGAGGAGTTCCGTTTCATCTCATCTTCGTCAGGAGGGTCTCCACCGACGCCTCTCCTGAAGCCTGTCCTGACACCTGCAAGTCTCGACTCAGGTCAAATGTCACAAACCTGGTTTCGTGGTGCGTTCGGGGCTCACCTCCTGGATCTCCCGGTGAAAGGAGAAGACGCTGATCTCCTCCAGAGCAGCCAGAGTGAGCTCCTCCATGTTCAGGGAGGTGCCGATGGTGGACTCCAGGGTCCTCCAGTGGCTGGCTCTCATGCAGGGGTTACACAGGTCCATCAGCACCGGCAGCTGGAGGAGGACAGGAGGAGAGGAGGTCTGGTTCGGAGCAGAAGAGCAGAGTTCATTTCAGCTCCAGAAAGTAGTGCATCCCAGGGATGCACTATCCCTGTAGTAATATCTGTAGTGCATCCCTGGGATGCACTACAGAATAAACGATAGACGTGTACGCAAGGATTGAGTTTAGCCAATAGTACAATATACTAAATACTAAACAATACTATATAACAATACTATATGTAATACTATATAACAATACTATACTAACAATACTAAACAAACTGTTAATTTTAAGGTTTTTATTAATAACATCATAGCTGTTAAAGTAAAAAGAAAAAAAAGTAGAATTATATATTAGTTTTATCAAAATGTTAAAGCCTGGTATTCATTTAAAAAAACAATTTTAGAAAAAAAGAAAGATGTAATAGGTTTTTTTAAAAACTTTTTCTTTTCACTCATTAGTTTTCTTTGCCTTTAATTCATATACAGTGCGCCCTCGTTCTTTTGCGGTTGATGCGTTCCAGGAAACACAAACGATTGAGGAATCTGCGATTGAGATCGCAATCTATTTACCTTATTATTTACAGTAATTTCTGAACCCCCCCCCCATACTGATATTAAACCAACTGCTATCTGTATTACCTTTAAAACACTCTGATAGACTGTTTAAAGCACTTTTGTGTCTCACGGAAGTCTGAGACTAACGGAACAGAGCAGTAATATCTGTAGTAATATCTGTAGTAATATCTGTAGTAATACCTGTAGTAATACCTGTAGTAATATCTGTAGTAACATCTGTAGTAATATCTGTAGTAATACCTGTAGTAATACCTGTAGTAATACCTGTAGTAATATCTGTAGTAACATCTGTAGTAATATCTGTAGTAACATCTGTAGTAACATCTTTAGTAATACCTGTAGTAATACCTGTAGTAATACCTGTAGTAATATCTGTAGTAATATCTGTAGTAATATCTGTAGTAATACCTGTAGTAATACCTGTAGTAATACCTGTAGTAATATCTGTAGTAATACCTGTAGTAATATCTGTAGTAATATCTGTAGTAATACCTGTAGTAATATCTGTAGTAATATCTGTAGTAATACCTGTAGTAATACCTGTAGTAATATCTGTAGTAATATCTGTAGTAATATCTGTAGTAATACCTGTAGTAATATCTGTAGTAATACCTGTAGTAATACCTGTAGTAATATCTGTAGTAATACCTGTAGTAATACCTGTAGTAATATCTGTAGTAATACCTGTAGTTATATCTGTAGTAATACCTGTAGTAATACCTGTAGTAATATCTGTAGTAATATCTGTAGTAATACCTGTAGTAATATCTGTAGTAATAGCTGTAGTTATATCTGTAGTAATACCTGTAGTAATACCTGTAGTAATATCTGTAGTAATAGCTGTAGTTATATCTGCAGTAATACCTGTAGTAATATCTGTAGTAATATCTGTAGTAATATCTGTAGTAATACCTGTAGTAATACCTGTAGTAATATCTGTAGTAATAGCTGTAGTTATATCTGTAGTAATACCTGTAGTAATATCTGTAGTAATATCTGTAGTAATATCTGTAGTAATACCTGTAGTAATACCTGTAGTAATATCTGTAGTTATATCTGTAGTTATATCTGTAGTTATATCTGTAGTAATATCTGTAGTAATATCTGTAGTAATATCTGTAGTAATATCTGTAGTAATACCTGTAGTAATACCTGTAGTAATACCTGTAGTAATATCTGTAGTAATATCTGTAGTAACATCTGTAGTAATACCTGTAGTAATACCTGTAGTAATACCTGTAGTAATATCTGTAGTAATATCTGTAGTAATATCTGTAGTAATACCTGTAGTAATACCTGTAGTAATATCTGTAGTAATATCTGTAGTAACATCTGTAGTAATACCTGTAGTAATACCTGTAGTAATACCTGTAGTAATATCTGTAGTAATATCTGTAGTAATACCTGTAGTAATATCTGTAGTAATATCTGTAGTAATATCTGTAGTAACATCTGTAGTAATACCTGTAGTAATACCTGTAGTAATACCTGTAGTAATATCTGTAGTAATATCTGTAGTAATATCTGTAGTAATATCTGTAGTAATATCTGTAGTAATACCTGTAGTAATATCTGTAGTAATATCTGTAGTAATATTTGTCTCTTTTTCTTCATCAACTTTTGATTTTTTTTTACACAACAAAACACTCATTGTCACTTGGTTTTTCTCCAACTTTTTCATACATGGTAATAATCAATCAATCAATCAATCAATCAATCAATCAATCAATCAATCAATCAATCAATCAATCAACCTTTAAAACGAGAACGCTGCCCTACCCTCCGTCTCATGACGTCCACCTGGTCCTTCAGCCGTGGGACGATGTCGTTGGGGGGCAGGCCCTTCTCCAGCTGCTCCAGGTGTTCGCAGTATCTGCTGACCTGTGAGCCCACCTGACCCAGATCCAGCTGACCCAGATGGATCTGGAAAAACAGGAAGGGGAACGTGTTTTCAACGCCAGATCAGAAGGCGATCAGAAGCTCAGGCGGCGCCTTACCCGCCGCCATCCCTCCTGCAGACGGCGCCATTCGTCCACAACGTCCCACAGGAGCTGGGTCAGCCTGGACGCGGAACGCAGTTCCTCCAGACCTTCAAAGCGGGTCGGCTCCACCTTCACGCACCGGGATGGGGTTCATTAAGCGTCAAACGGCGTGAACAGGAAATGACCTGACGATGGGAGGAGCGACCAGCACCTTGAGCTTCTTCTGGTAGGCGTTGCAGGTGGAGGCTCGCGTCTGCAGCTCCTCTACGGAGGCGCGGGTCTCCTCCAGAACCTGCCACGCCAGGGCGGGGTCCGTGTTGGTGTCCAGAACCCGCGGGTCCTGCGCATAAAAATGGCGGTTGGGGGGGGGGGCAGTAAAGAGGAGGTTCTGACCCGTCTTGAGGAGGTACCGGCGATCTCAGCCTGACGGCGGTGATGTCAGCGCTCAGCTGTTTGGCGTCTCCGTCCAGGGAGCTGAGGAGGCGTTCGGCGACGGCGTCCCTCTGCAGCTCCGCCTCGGCGATGGCGTTCTGCAGGGAGATGAGGTCGGACCGCACGGCGGCGAAGACCACCAGGTCCTCCGGAGGCGTGGGCACGGAGTAGGCGTCGACCAGGTGGTACAGCTGACACACCTCCTCCTGCTCCTCCTCCAGCGCCGTGACCTGGTGGAGGTGAGGGGGCGGGGTCACTGCTCACTGATGAACCCACACGCACCCGTTCCCGTCAACTCACCCTCTCCTGGACGCGGTCCAGGAAACACAGCGAGTCGGACAATTCCGCCGTGGTGGAGGGGCGGGACTTCAACTGAAACTCCGCCTCACGCGCCTCGGACACGACGGCGTCCACCTTGGCCTTCGCCAGCCGGGGGAGCATCTCGTTGATGACCTGGAGCGGAGAATCGGAGCAGAACGCGCTGAATCCCACGCCATCGGAGCCGGATGCCGGTCGTGGAGCTCGTCCTCACCTCCAGACAGCGGAGCGGCGAGGACACCAGCTTCTCTCTGAGCTGTGATTGGTCCACCAGCAGTAATCCCAAACAGACGTCCTGCTGGAGGGCCGAGGCCTCCCGGCGCTGCTGGTGGTACCGATGAAGAGCGCCTCCGAAGAAGGAGACACCTGTGAGACGAAGAGGAAGAAGAAGAAGAAGAAGAAGAAGAAGAAGAAGAAGAAGAAGAAGAAGAAGAAGAAGAAGAAGAAGAAGAAGAAGAAGAAGAAGAAGAAGAAGAAGAAGAAGAAGAAGAAGAAGAAGAAGAAGAAGAAGAAGAAGAAAGAAGAAGAAGAAGAAGAAGAAGAAGAAGAAGAAGAAGAAGAAGAAGAAGAAGAAGAAGAAGAAGACGACGCGGGACGCTAACGTCAAGCTGCTGCGTTCGCGTCTGGAACGTGTGACGTTACCGTGATCCCGTCGTCGCACGGCGTCCGGATCCAGCTTCCTGTTCTCCCTGTAGAACGTCCGGAAACGTTCCAGCGAGAGTGAATGCACCCGGGCCGAGTCGAAGGCCAACCGGACCGATTCCTGCGGGGACAGACCAGCCCAGATGGGTAACCGGTTACCGTAACGACGGGCCCGGCGCCGGACGGCAGCGGCTGACCTTTATGTCCTGAGTGAGACTCTGAAGACGGCCGTCGTTGGATAGGATGGATTCCAGACAGGGACCGCCCTCATATTTAAATTCAAATGTCTGAAAGTAAAAAAAAAACCCCATAAAGACAAATAAATATTTAAATGAATCACCTGTTTGGAAAATCACTTGTTATACTGTTTTAACGTCAGCAAAGCACAAATTGTTTTATTCATTTTTGTTTTGTAGGTTAAAGTGTTTTATATATTGTGCGCTTCAGTTAATGTTACTGAACTGAATTTTTTTGATTATTTATTGATTTTATTTAATTTTATTTTTCAGTATCAAATGGTGTAATAATTTGGTCAAAAATCTTTATGGTTTAATTTTTAAAAAAAATTTCAGGCAAATTGATGCACTTAAAATCTGTTATAGACTAAAAAATAATGTTAATAAAATAATTCTTTGTTATAAATTGAACTATATTTGTTTTGTTTTCCTGATTTTTTTAAGGACACAATGTTATGCAGAGGTGAACTTATTAACAATTTTATACACAATTGATATTATTTATAGTCATGGAGGAAAGTGGGGGAGGGGATTGTTTTCTTCTTGCTAAGGGGGGGGCGTAATAGAAAATGCTTGAGAAGCACCACCCTAAACACGCGTGAACACACATCATGCGCGGTCATGGGGTCACGTGTTCCGACCTTAGCGAGTCCAGGTTCGGTCATGAAGTCGGCCTCCGGATCTGCTGCCAGCAGATTCACCGACATCACCGTCTTCTCAAACTGCAGGAGGACGTCGGCCATGGCGTCCTGCAGCGGGACAGTAAAGCAGAAGGAACCTAAACGGGTCCCAAGCGGGTCAAAGGTTCAGGAAGCGTGCAGGAGTAGGACCTGGAAGTTCTCCTCAGAGGGTCTGTAGGCGAACGCGTCTCCGTCCAGCAGCAGCCGGGTGACGAACAGCGGCGGGAAGCGAGCAACGTCCGCCTGCAGACGCGACACAAACAGCGTCTGGAACACGGCTGCTCTCTGTGGTTCCGTCCTTCATCGTTCTGGAGCGGCGCCCACCTTCCTCTGCAGGTCTTCCTGGGCGGCGGCGGTCTCAGGCTGCCGGGTCCGATGGACCGGATCCTGGAGCGCCGCCAGCAGGTTCTCCACCGCCGACACCACCAGGCTGTGCAGCGTCTCCACCAGCAGGTAGTCCACCAGACGCAGGAAGCTGTGGGGGCAGGAGACGGAGGCCGGGTGGGTCGGGTCGATCGGGAGGGGTTAGTAAAGTAGGGCTAGTTAGGGTCAGAGGTCAGGGTTAGACATTAGGATTGGGGTTAGTAAAGTAGGGCTAGTTAGGGTCAGAAGTCAGGGTTAGACATTAGGGTTGGGGTTAGTAAAGTAGGGCTAGTTAGGGTCAGAGGTCAGGGTTAGACATTAAGGTTGGGGTTAATAAAGTAGGGTTAGTTAGGGTCAGAGGTCAGGGTTAGACATTAGGGTTGGGGTTAGTAAAGTAGGGCTAGTTAGGGTCAGAGGTCAGGGTTAGACATTAAGGTTGGGGTTAATAAAGTAGGGTTAGTTAGGGTCAGAGGTCAGGGTTAGACATTAGGGCTGGGGTTAGTAAAGTAGGGCTAGTTAGGGTCAGAGGTCAGGGTTAGACATTAGGGTTGAAGGTTAGGGGTTAGAGGTGAGGGTTAGGGGTTCAGGGTTAGGGGTTAGGGGTCAGGGGTTAGGGTCAGGAGTGTTTCCCCACCAGCTGAGGCGGTTGCAGTGAACGACCGTTTCGATCTCCGCCACAATCCTCCACCTCTCCTGATCTTCTGTTGGGAGCAGAACCACCATCAGAAGGTCCACTCTGTGTTCTGTGGATGTCCACCCCGGCCCAGACCCACCTGACCCCCCACCTCTGGACCGTTCCATCAGGTACCCCCGACAGGCGGCGCCGACCACCTGCTTCACCAGGTCCTGGAAGTTCTCCAAGTCAGTCAGGGCCTGCCGGGTAAAAGTGTGTGTCCAGTCACCAGGACCACCCAGGTCCTCTGTCGGACCTGAACCCGGGGTGGGAGGTGGTACCTGGGTCAGCTGTCTGAACCGAGTGTCCCGGTAGTCCTGCAGGGTGTGGGGGTGTCTGTCCTCCACGGGACACAAGCCTGCCTCGCTCATCTGGTAGCACAGCTTCCTGATGTCCAGCAGCGCCGGACTGAGAGACTGTAGCACACACAACGTATGAGCGCACGCACACACACACACACACACACACACACACACACACACGCACACACACACGCACACACACACACACACACACACATACACACACACACACACACACACACACACACACACACACCTGGCTGACGATGAACGAGCAGCTTCGCAGCGACTCCCTGGCCCGGTGGAACTTCTTCTTGTGAACGCTGGTGCGCCAGAAGAAGAAGGGTTTCCACATCCTGAAGACGGCGAAGGCGGGAAAGCGAAGGAGCCGGGGGCCGTCCTCCTCCTGGGGGGGCGACGCCGCATCCTCACCCAACTGAGAAACAGAGGACACACAGAGGCTACAGGCGTTACACGATGAGTTCTGACTGCCAGGATCCAGGTTGAGGAGTGGGACCAGATGAGGACCGGTGGGGGCCCCCCCCAACAGAGATCTTGACCTGGGTTGAGGGGTCCGGAGGGGGCAGGCGAACAGGCGTTCGTTGCTTCTCTGTTTGTTGAAGTGCCGTTGCCGTGGTAACCCAGCCGGGGACGTACAGGCGCTCCAGGAGTCTCCGGTGCTGGACCGGGTCTCTCCGTCTCACGCGGGTCCTCATCGCAGCCTGGAGGGGGGAGAGAAATCAAACGTCCCAGGAGCGGACCTCCATCCTGTCGGTACCAGACGGAGGACCTGCTTGCCTCACCAGGGGGTCAGGAACCATGACCTGGAGGGTGGGTGGGACGCCGAGGCCGTGGCGGTCAGGGTTCTGGATGGGTGGATCTGGGACAGCGGTGAGGGTTCAGCCGATGGTTTCAAACACGACACGCTTTCACCTGGGGGGGAGCAAACCTACCCGTGAACTCACTCTCCCTGCCGGGGGGCGGGCCGGAGGATGGCGACGATGTCATGGTGGGAGGGTTCACGGGCTGGAGGGAGGGACGAGGATTGGGTTCAGGTTCAGGTTCAGGTTCGGGATTATGTGCTACTTATTTCAAATTAAGGCTAAAAGGGCGGATTCAAGACTTTTGAGCAGAAGTAACTAATAAATGTAACTAAATGTAACTCAATGTAATGTAACTAAATGGAACTACTCCTTAATGTAACTAATAAATGTAACTAAATGTAACTCAATGTAATATAACTAAATGTAACTACTCCTTAATGTAACTAATAAATGTAACTAAATGTAACTCAATGTAATGTAACTAAATGGAACTACTCCTTAATGTAACTAATAAATGTAACTAAATGTAACTCAATGTAATATAACTAAATGGAACTACTCCTTAATGTAACTAATAAATGTAACTAAATGTAACTCAATGTAATATAACTAAATGGAACTACTCCTTAATGTAACTAATAAATGTAACTAAATGTAACTCAATGTAATGTAACTAAATGTAACTACTCCTTAATGTAACTAATAAATGTAACTAAAGGTAACTCAATGTAATGTAACTAAATGTAACTACTCCTTAATGTAACTAAAAAATGTAACAAAAAGTAACTCAATGTAAAGAAACTAAATGTAACTACTCCTTAATGTAACTAAAAAATGTAACTAAAGGTAACTCAATGTAATGTAACTAAATGTAACTACTCCTTAATGTAACTAATAAATGTAACTAAATGTAACTCAATGTAATGTAACTAAATGTAACTACTCCTTAATGTAACTAATAAATGTAACTAAATGTAACTCAATGTAATGTAACTAAATGTAACTACTCCTTAATGTAACTAAAAAATGTAACTAAAGGTAACTCAATGTAATGTAACTAAATGTAACTACTCCTTAATGTAACTAATAAATGTAACTAAATGTAACTCAATGTAATGTAACTAAATGTAACTACTCCTTAATGTAACTAATAAATGTAACTAAATGTAACTCAATGTAATGTAACTAAATGTAACTACTCCTTAATGTAACTAATAAATGTAACTAAATGTAACTCAATGTAATGTAACTAAATGTAACTACTCCTTAATGTAACTAATAAATGTAACTAAATGTAACTCAATGTAATGTAACTAAATGTAACTACTCCTTAATGTAACTAATAAATGTAACTAAATGTAACTCAATGTAATGTAACTAAATGTAACTACTCCTTAATGTAACTAATAAATGTAACTAAATGTAACTCAATGTAATGTAACTAAATGTAACTACTCCTTAATGTTAAATCAGTGAATTTCTGACTTATTCTAGTTCCAAACATTACAGTTAGACAGAAAAAACATGTTTGTTTGTTTCTCTGTTCTAACATAAATCCTTTTCATTTGTCAGGTTATTAAACCCACAGAACTCCATCAATCAAGGATCAAACTATCAATCAATAAAGAAAAATAACATCAGACACAAGTTAGGACGTTAACTCTGTTCACGTTTCTGTCAGAATTGACATGGGCTGAATAACTGCATTGTGGGAAATGTAGTTTTGGTCAAATCACACTATTGACTTATTTTTTGGACGTTCTGACTTATGCTCTCGCACCCCACATACAATGATGTGGCGGGCCACATTTGGCCCCCGGGCCTTGAGTTTGACACATATAATTAAAAAAACAATACAAAACAAAGTTACAACAAACTAAATTCTATGTAGACAAAACCTTTCCGTCGACCACCTGGTCAACGCCTTTCAGTCACATGACCCACCTTAGGAACGGCAGTTTCGGAAAACTAAAAGCTTCCGTAGTTTCGGTTCTATAGCGTTCGCCCCCCCCCCCCCCCACCCCTAAAATAGTTACATTTTGGTTAAAAGTTACATTTTAAGTTATAAACGGTTCCGGTGTTGGACACCGGAGAAACGTGACGATAATGACGTCACGATACAAATAAATAAATCACTAATAAATTCAACAAAGCGGAGATCAGTGACGTGGTTTTTGTTTTCTGTAGGCACGCGCGCACAAACACACATAAAAACACACACACACAAAAACACACACACACACACACACACACACACATACCTTTTCAAACGTTCTCCAGAATAAATCTGAGCTGACGGCGCGACAAACGGTTACCTAGCAACACAAATCACTCCCGTCATGCAACGCGGTTAAACAAAAAAGTCACGTTTATTCTCGGTTCATCCCGTTCGGTTGAACAGACACACACATTTTAAACCCCCCCCCGCTTGAATTCAAACAAAACTTTATTCCTGTTTACTTCATCGTAACAAAATAAATACAAATCACACAACTACTTCTTTTTCGGACACACACGACAGGTTGCTACGGTTACCGCAGCATCATCCGGAGTCAGATTGATGCTGGATCAGCTGGGGCTGCCCCCCCCCTCGCTGGGATGCGTAAAGAGTCAGCTGCCGCGTCGCCGCCGCCGCCCTCTGCTCCGCCTGCGTGAGGCGCCCCTGCAGACGAGCGCTCTTCTCCCGCTGCTCCCCCAGCTGCGTCTGGTGCTGCGAACACAAACACGTCGTCTGCAAACGATCTCGCACGAAGCCCCGCCCCTTCATTAGCATATCAACATATTCTAAAGCGGTTAACTCACGACGCCCCCACCCACCTCCGATGAGTCTCTCTGGGCCGCTTCCAGCTGCATCTGCAGCTCGTGTGAGCGCCGCGTCTGTCGCCTCAGATCGGCCCTGGGGGGGGGAGCGGGGTCAGCGTTTTTAGCGGTTCGTCTCGGACGCCACGTCGTCTTTTATTGATTCTCGGCGGGGGGGTGGGGGGGTTTTCTTACGTGAGCAGAGCGACTGTGTTCTGGGACTCCTGCAGCAGGTCGTCGGCCTCCTTCCGCCGCCGGTCGCTCCTCTGCTCGGCGGCGAGGAGGCGCGTCAGCTGGGCGCCGGCGCTCTGCTCCAGCTCCTGCACCTGCGCCTCCAGCATCTGCTCCTTCAGGCTGTGCTCCTGCTGCATCAGCGCCACCTGCTGTTTGGCCTTCTTCTGGACCAGGAGGCCGCTCCTCCGCAGCTCCGCCGTCTCCTTGCGGAGCCGCTGGACCTCCTGCTCCAGCTTGAGGCGCTCGTCGTTGGCGCCGAGGCGGTCGTTCCGGGCGGCGGCGAGAGATTCCTGCAGCCGCCGCGCTTCCTCCTGGCACCGGGACACCGTCTCAGAGCAGCTGCGGACGGATGAACCAATCAGACGCGTGCTCACCTCTATCAGAACCTGAGAGGAACCCGGTTTCCAGACTCACTCCGCCTCCGTCTTCTTCATCTTCCTCTGGGAGCTTTCCAGCCGGCGGCTCAGGTCGTCCGTCGTCCTCTCGGCGGCAATGCAGCGCTGACGGAGGGCGTCGATCTTCTGGAGCTCCGGCTCGGCCCGGTTCTCCTCACACACCTGAAAACCACCGCGCGCCGGCGTTAAAGCGATCGAACCGGAGCGGAGTCGTCTGCAGACGTGCTAACGGCTTTAGCATCCCCCCCGCTGCCCTTCGCAGACCTTCTCCAGCTTCTCCTCCACCGCCCTCCTCTCCCGCAGCGACTTTTCAATCCGAGCGGCTTTATCTGCACACTCCTGCAGGGAGGAGGAGGAGGAACGAATCAGAACAGAAGTACAGCTGAGGTGGGGGGGCAAACAAAAGGCTTGGACGTGAATGTTACCAGCTGCAGAGCGGACAGCTCCTCAGCCATTCGCTGGATCTCCACGCTGCACTGCTGCCGTGCGTTTTCAACCTGTTGGGGCGATCACACCGTTCACAAAGAGTCAAACCGAGGTGTCGCGCTTCCCTCCTGGATGTGATCAACTGTCTTCACGCAGAACACAAACACTCCACATTTAAAAAAAAACAAAACTCTCCTGACCAAATCAGAGGGGGTATCTGACACCAACGGGGCAGAAAGGTAAACTAAATGCCCACAAACCGCCGACTAATTCCGACACATAATTCCGAAAATGTTGCTTTTTGTTTCGTGATTATATCTCATCAGGTTTCAGAGATGTGTACCTAAAAAAGTATAAAAGTGAAAATTTGACCTTGACCTAGTTTTTCAAGGTCAAGGTTGTGATCTAATTTTCATCCTCTTGCCTCCCTGAATATAACGCCTTTTGTTTCGTCTTTCTATCTTATCCGGTTTCTGTGCAAAAAAAATGCACAAAAGTTGAAGTTTGACCTTGACCTCGTTTTCTCAAGGTCATCATCTCATGTTTATCCCCTTTGCTGCCTGAGTAAAGGGCTTTCTGCGGTTTCTGCTCGGTGAGGCGTTCACCTGTTCTCTGGTGTGGACGGCGGCGTCCTGGATCAACTTCCTGATGGTCTCCTTCGTCTTCTGCAGCTGCTCTTCCTTCTGCTTCTCTCTCAGCAGGGCCTGAGGACACACACACACACACACACACACACACACACACACACACACACACACACACACACACACACACACACACACACACACACACTTCAGCAGGTGACAGGGAGGGGATAGAGAGGAACCAGAGCGTGTGGCTCACCAGGTTCCTGTGCAGCGTTGCCTCTTCGGCCACCTGGACGCTCTCTCTGAGTTTGACCAGGGCGTCCTGTTGGGCCTCCTCCAGCGTCTTGCAGCGCTCCTGCAGCTCCTCCACCCTCTTCTGCCACGCCGCCTGCTCTTTGTGAGCCGCCTCCGCCTCCTGACTCGTCACTTTGAGCCTGCGGTTTGAGACAGACGAGTGAGATCCTGCAGCATCTCCCCGCACCGCTGTTCTTTCTGCTCCAGGTTCATGTGTTCACCTGGCCTCTAGG
Source organism: Antennarius maculatus (assembly GCA_013358685.1). NCBI lineage: Eukaryota > Metazoa > Chordata > Actinopteri > Lophiiformes > Antennariidae > Antennarius > Antennarius maculatus. The sequence goes on from CM023612.1 coordinate 24,531,548, forward strand.
TGGCTCAGGGCCGCCTGGAGCTGCTGCAGACGCCGCTCTGCTGCGTCCTCTCGGCTTCGGGTCTTCGCCACATCCCCCTCCTGCACAAAAACACACACACACACACACACACACACACACACACACCGATTTAGAATCATTTCATCTTAAAATGAACTCCAAGGTCGTCCTTATGAATGCGTTCCATCAACTCTCACCCGTCTCGCCGTCCGGTCCTGCAGGCTCTGCACCAGTTTGCTCGTCTCCTCTGCGTTGGCGGCGGCCATCCTGAGCTCGGCTTTGGCCAGCCTACGGCGGGACACCCAGAGAATGACGGGACACCCGTCTTGACCGTTTGCGTGATCAATGTGAAGCCACACCGACATCAGGACACAGGTGCCGTTACCTGAGCTGGCTGTGGAGCTCCTCCACGTCCGTGCTCTGCTCCGTCACCGCCTTCAGGAGCTGCTGGTTGGTCTGCGGAGGAAGGCGGGGCCCCGTCAGTGGCGGGGCCGTCAAACTTAATCCAAACGTTATGTACTCTTACAACAAATCTCTGTCAGTCAGTCACCAGCATGGATCTGATGATGATGACATGATTTGAGATGATATCCTGATAAATAAATGTGATAACGTTGGCTTGTGATGTTGTCTCTTGATGTACGGTGTCGCGAAAAAGTATTTTGCCCCCTTCCTGATTTCTGAGGTTTTTTTTGCATATTCATTGCTGGCAAAAGTTTCAGATCATCAAACCAATGTTAACATCACACAGAGACAACCCTAGGAAATACAAAATGCAGTTCCTAAATGATGTTTTTCTTCACCAAGGGGGGAAAAAATACAAACCCCTCTGTATATGTATATAACGGCGCTGATATGGACTCATCCCGATGTCTATGATCGCGTCATTTCCGCTGTGAGGGAGCGCATCGTAACTTATGGTATGTTTTGTTTGTCCAAGGTCCCCATTGATCATAAAATAATTATAATACCACCAAAACTTTTTTGTTTAATTATGTACTTCAAATAATACCCCAGGTTCATTTTGACTTTACTGTCCCTTTAAAAATGAATCACATGGATCTGGTAGTACTGTCTCCACACAGGGTACTACCAAGCATGTTCACACTCCGGTATCCATCCAGAACAGTTGTTCTGTGTCTGGTTACCATGGTGATTTAGGTAAACGGTGATTTCAAACGGTTACCTCACTCGTAATGAGAGCAGAGTTTGTTTCAGAGTGGCGAGGAGCATTTGGTTCCCACACCCAATTAGGAGGCAATAATTTAACACGTTTTTAATTGAACTATCACTTACTGATTCCAGTCTCTGATTGGCTGCTTCGAGTTTGTGTGTGTGCTGCTGGAAGAGAACCAGCTGGTTCTGTGACGAAGAAAAAAGAGGCAGTCAAAACACAACATCCTGTAGTTTTCCTTACATCAAGCTTTACAGCTCTGAAGGCTTCATTTTTATCAGACTGGCTCCATCTAGTGGTGAAACCTGACCACTACTGAAGGCCGAATGAGGAGGAGGAGGAGGAAGAACACTGAACCTGGAGCTGCTGCCTCTGAGCATCCACCGCTTTTCCTTCAGAGATGTTCTTCTGATAGGCCTGCTGGAGGACGTCCAGCTCCTGGGACGCTGTCTGCCACAGTTCCAAGGCCTGGACCCGCTCCTGAACAAAAAAACACATTCACAGGCAACCAACCACAGCAGATTTTTGCATTAAATTTATCAGACAGCAAATCCCTCCTGATTCTACACGGGAGCCACGGATGGAAAAAGTCTTCGGACCTGTTCAGACAGCTGGACCTGTTCTTGAAGGTTTCTAGTGACGGCGTCTTCCTCCAGAGCGCTGCCCCCTCCTCCTGAAGCCGTGGACAGGGCACTGAGCTGCGTCTCAACAGCCTCCCTCAGCTCCACATGCAGCCTGCAGACGTGGGTGGGTGGGGGGGGACACGGAGTGGAAAGAGTAAGGAGACATCTGTGAGTTCACGCATTCTAAGTCGATTCAGCGTCCTGTAAATGGTCAACGGAACAGTGAACAAAGTTCCCTCCAACTCGCCCACCGTCACCCTCCGCTCTGAAACGTTCCCTCTACCCTCCAACTACCTGTACGTATTTATTTTTGGTGATTTCTTCATCAACATTCCTCCTGACATCAAAGTTTTCTTGATACTGATTCTTTCCATGCTTCGACAGTGATTATTCTCTCTATGCTGACATCAGTAGAATTTCTCCACCTTTCATTCTCCTTGACGACTGCATCCATCTTCACTCTGACATCTGCCATCTGCGCCTGTCGATGGAAGGAGGGAGATCAATGGTCGGTGCTACCAATTAGTAAAGACCTGACATATTTTTCAGCACCTGAAATTACAGTCTAACATTGTATAAGTAATGCGGTGATACCGACCAACCAATCCAGGCCAGCACCTTTGAGGTTTTTTTTTTTTTTAAATGCTTACTTTGTGCAGAAGTTTCTATACACACACGTTTTCATGTTTTTCACCTCGTATTTCCGGAGCTGCTCCGTCATCTCATCCACGTACCGATCGTACTCTGCTATCAGGGGAGCCATGACGCTGTAACACAGACCAACAACGATGTCATTATTATAAAGTAATGTTAAAACGTATTTGGTTTTTAGTGCAGCTTGATTTCACCCATTACCCACACTGCAACAGGGTTACATATACCTGACCTGTTATCGGAGTTGGAAGGGGCAGGAACCTCTCTCCGTCTTGCCTCTTCAACCTGATGGAAGTAAAAGATGCAAATCAAAATACCCACAATTAACGCTACATCTTGTTAAATCATTTCCTATCATGGTTAAACACACACACACACACACACACACACACACACACACACACACACACACACACACACACACACACACACACACACACGGAATTTGCTGAACCTATCAAACAATGAGGCAAATCTTGGAAGCTGGTGCAGCTTTATTCCAGGATCTTCGTACCTGACTGGACGTGGACGGGGCCTGGACTTTATTCTGATTCATGCTGACTGAATTCAACCTGTGGACTGAAAACAAACACAAACAGCATCAGAAAGTCCGACAATCATAACGATAAGCTAAAAGGATACAACTGACAATGGAATACAAGCAAGCAGCACTCATTCATTCTGACATCTTCAGCTGTCTTTAGTGTAACGAACCTTAAATAGCCAGTTACATTTATAATTCTGACTTTTTTTGGGGGGCCGATCTGTTATTCTCTATTCAGTACCCAGACCCTGTAACAAAAAAACCCCACATCATTCGAACAACACGAGGATGTCAACAACAACAACAACAACAACAACAACAATTAAACTAATTATTAGAATCAACACAAAGCAAAAGTGGGGCAAAACAAAAGAGCAGGAATAAACAAATACATAGCATGCTGCATAAAACACTGAACAAATCTATTATAAAAGTTTTTCATTTCTATTTTAATAACTCTGGAAAACATACCTGTTATATAAAAGGATGGGGCACATCAGGCGGGGGCTGGGGGAACACTGACATCCCTACAACACGCAGTCAGACAGTCAAAGCTAATTAGAGGTAATTGACACGCAAATTACAACACTGATTTATATAAGTGATATTTAAACACAGAAGATGTGACAGTGGACATCTATCCACCACCAATCAGAACCTTTAGGGAAAACAATGAAAAATAGAAGCTTAACAGCACCAGGATGTCTGAATGTGTGCCACCATAATAATTGCCCCACGGAAACAACACAATTCATGGAATCAAAAACAAACATACGGAATTATAAAATTTGGGGAAGTTCATAAAATATATAACGTACTTATCATATTATTACATTAGCAGCCATGTTAAAAGAGAATAACGAACACTGAATGTTAGCAGAAGACTTTTAAACGTACCAAACAGACTGAAAGCAGGTAGCTAGCCGTTACCTGGCGGAGCTAGCGTTAGCTGTGATGCTGGTCCATCTCAGTTGAGTTTAGCTAACCGAGCAAAACAAAACACGTTCATTTGAAATATTTTTTCTTCTAAATTACAACTTTAAAAAACCTTCAGAGAAAGAAAACCAGTAAAATACATTTAACATTTTGAAGTTCAATGTAAAATAGCTGGGTTTTACTTTAACATCTGGTTCCGCCGTCGTATTTGAAGCAAACAAATAACAACCAATGGCGATGAAGGGTTGCAACACAGAATATGTTCCGGCTTGAACGCGGAAGTAGATTTGTTCCACAACATGTTGTGAACCGTCGGATTTACAGGTATGGTAATTTGATATGATGTTTAAAATCTGTCTTTTAATTTTAGTTTGTCTGATATGTTTTTATTTTATTATATTGTGTCTTTTCCAACATAAAGATCAGACATAAAGAGGATTGCTGCCACTTCTAGTTAGTTTTTGAATCCAAATTAACTGCACCCCTTCACATTAAAAATCAAGTCTGGTGTGAAGCCACAACCTTGACACCAAGGACTTTGATAATAAGTTTCCATGTCTGTAAATCAATATGATATCAATACTGATAGGTTAATGAGTACCATAACCTGAATATGACATAACCTGATAACAAACAGTATATAGACATGCAAAGAAAGGCAGGAGCGCATTCGGGGGTGTTTTGCTTTGACAACATGGCCTCATTTGGTGGAATACAGTTGTGGGCTCTCATCCACATTTTGCTGTGCTGTGAATCTGTGTGAGTCTGGAACTCGTTTTTACATGCTGTCATGTGACTGTTTCTGATTCTGATCCTGTTTTTCCTGCTAGTCCTCTCGACAGAAAAACACAAATGCAGTTTTCTATTGAAAACACTTGGGACAGCGACCCTGTGAGCCACGAGCCCATCAGGGTCGTGTTCTCGTCCGGCCCAGGAGGGATGAAGTTGGAGGTGTTTGGGCCCTTCTTCAACGACCCCGCTGCTCCGGCTGGTCCACCCAGCACACCTTTCCCTGGACTTTGGAATTATGAAGGTGGGTAAGAAGGTTATAGCGAGAGCTTGCAGGGATTTACTGACATTTCCTTCCTGAATAAAATGATGGCAACAGTTTGTTAAACGTTTTCTGAAATTTATCTGAAAGGACTCAAAGTTAAAGTATTAATAGAGTAGGACACAAAGTCACATCAGTGCATGGAAAACTGAAAGTTCCCAATTTTATTACAAAAAGAACATGATTTAAGTTGTTATGACTCCATATGATAGTTATCATGTTAAGTGATTTGTATGATGGTCAAAAGTACAACCAACAGTTTTCAATGACCTATCTTGATATGACATGTTTTAAATTTATCACAAATTAAAGGCATGATTCATATTTGACAAAAAAACAACAACTACTGTCTGTTAATTTTAGAGATAAAACCAGCAGATTGTTATCTTATGGACCATCTTGTCAACCTTTTATGTTAACTCTCTCTGAATCCTGCCTGAGCTCACACTTCATGCTGAATAGACATATAAGTGCTGCAGAGCTGCGCTGCTTTTATTATAATAACCTTGTTATCCTGATCATGATTCAGACCTTCAGTTTATATCACGCGGTTCCAGGCTATATTCTGAGATAAAAATACTCCAATGAGACTGCAGAAATGAGGGGCTAGCTCTTTTTATGGGGCCATAATAGTGATTGCATTATCATTATTATGGTGACACAGCAATTAAACCGAGTGATGAGGTTGAGTAATAACATTCCCTTCTAATTGACCTTAAGTAAGTTCGATATTCGTTTAATGAGCCCCACATATTTGCCCTCATTAATGTTACTGATTAGATTGGAAATCAACCTCATTATAATCCAAGGTAGATAATGAGCATGCTGGTAGGTTATCACCAGCGATGGTCTTCCTCTCTCATTTGAAAGCAATCCTTACCTAAACTGTAACTTAAAAGTAGGGAAGTCCAAATTTGAACTACAAGCAAACCTTGGTTTTCGAACGCTTTAGACATCGAACAAATCGGAATTCGACCAAACAAATTTGGAATTTTTTTGTCTTAGAAGACAAACAAATTTTGGAAGTCGAACGCGAAACAAACGCAGTAACATCCATCCTCCTCCCCCTCTCCCTCTCCAACGTTCACGTATGCCAACTGCTCACCACCACAAAGGTAAAAAATTCTTATCTTTATTGTTCTGATGCTTTAACTGTAACGTGCTTTTTATTTTAGCGTACTGTATTCAATAATTTTTCACGTAATTTGCGTTCCATTGCCTACGGTACGAGTTACGGTACCGTAAACTTCTGTCCAAAAGACGACGGTAACTCGTACCTTAGGCTAACCTGATTACATCCATGTTTGTTTGTTTGTTTGTTTGTTTGTTTGTTTCTTTCTTTCTTTCTTTCTTTCTTTCTTTCTTTCTTTCTTTCTTTCTTTCTTTCTTTCTTTCTTTCTTTCTTTCTTTCTTTCTTTCTTTCTTTCTGTCTGTCTGTCTCGTGTTTGCTTCTTTCTTTTACATTTCTTTGATGTTTCATTACTGTACAATTTGATATATAAATGACATTATGAAATAAAATGTAATACGTGGATATGGTGGCAGAAAATGGATATTATGTTGAAAAAAGGTCATTTTCTAGCGTCTTGGAACAGATTAAAACCATTTACATTATTTGTAATGGGAAAAATGTATTTGGAACTCGAACAAATCGCCATTTGAACAGCCTTCAGGAACGAATTGTGGTCAGAAACTGAGGTTTGCCTGTATTTAATGATTGCTTCTGACTCCACTGATCGATGTTTGGTCTCCTCCTCCTCAGTTGTGGAGTCGTTCTTCCTCGATAGCACTTCTGAAAACTACCTGGAGGTGGAACTTTGTCCGTGAGTAGATGCGTCAACATTTGTGTGATGCTATTTTCCACGACGTCTTCGTCCGCTCCCACACCCCCGTGTCTCTCCGTTCCAGACACGGACAGCACCTGATCCTGCTGCTGTCGGGAGTGGGCCAGGCTTTTGTGGTACGTCGACGGTCAATCAGCGAATGAAAGGGAGCGTGTGGTACCTTTGTGTTAGCTCACGGGTCGTCTGCGTGTTCCTTCCACAGCAACAACTACCGATGGTGTTCAACGCCACCATAAAGGGGGACCGGTGGATGGGGGAGGCTCTCGTGCCCTGGTCCTACTTCCCTCCTAACATCAACAAGATGAACTCGTACGCCATCCACGGCTCAGGAGAGAAGCGTACGTACGAGGCGCTCTACCCCGTCCCCAAGGATGAGCTAACGGAAGGCCAGCAGCCCAACTTGTACGTATTCCGACACCTGAGGAAAGGTTGGGTTTTAAAGGGTTAATTTAGGTTTGATGAAGACACGCTGCAGCGTACACTTCCCATAATGCAACAGTTTTGACTGCTAAGTGTCGTCACCTGTCAGTACACTGATCCTGGGTCTTGTCTTCATCCGTCTTTTAGCCACCGCCTCGAGTATTTCAAAGACTTCCGCCTGCAAAGCTTCATGGGAGAAGACTGGGTCCAGCCGGAGTCGGATCTCTGGAGGGGGAAGTCCTGAGCTGTGGAAAATCCCTCCTGTTTCACCCCCCCCTCCATCACACACACACACACACACACACACACACACACACACACACACACACACACACACACACACAGTGTTTCGCTGTAATCAAACGTCCGATCATTCCACCACTTCTCTGTATTTCTTTCTGTAATTAAAGATCTTCCTGTGAGCTGACGAACCTCTGCTGTGTGTGTGTGTGTGTGTGTGTGTGTGTGTGTGTCCATTAGGCAGCACAACACCTAAGTGTTGACACTATTAGGGTCGGCACACACACACACGTAAGGATCTGCCCCCCCAGGCCTCTGCAGAGCCCTGGTGTTTATCTGAAGCCCCCCCCCGGGTCACCGGCAGGCAAAAATGTCTCCTCCTGACCAGGAGGCGGGGGGGGGGGGCGATTGATTTCCATGTTGGCTCTGTTGTTCGTCGCCGTGGCAACCCATAAGCCCATATTGAGCCCGATCACTTTTAATTGGCATCCTCGCCTTTGAAATGTGGGCAGTGATTAGTCCACTGCTTAAGCCCCCCCCCATCATCGCCTGCGGTACTTCACACACACACACACACACACACACACACACACACACACACACACACACACACACACACACACACATCGTTAACACGTCCAGCAGCGTGTCAGAGACACGTTGACCTGACGTGGAGCTGACAGACACATCAGGGGCAGAAACTGGATCTTGTGAAAACAGTGAGACGTAAAGCTCACCATTATGCAGACAGGATGTGTGTCCCTAATCACACTTAAACCCTCTTCTTTAGTTCAGCGTGAGGAGATGAGAGGAGCGAGGAGAGAAGGTAGCTGACTTCTCCGTAGCTCCAAAGCCCCAGCAGTCTCCAGAGCGGTCTTACCCCCCTCCCAACCAGAGACCGACCAGCTTTAAAACATTCAGCAGCAGCTTAAGGGTGATGCTGCATGTCAGAAAAGTTTCTGGTGATCACCCCGGACCTCGTTCCTTTATGTTTTCTGCAGTTTTATTTTTTATTTCTTTGCAGAGACGTGGGTCTCATTTCTTCAAGTTTAAAGATTGTTCTGGGGTGTGTGTGTGTGTGTGTGTGTGTGAGAGTAAGGACAAAATTGTGATGAAAAATAGAGCGGGAAGGATCTTGTATCATGAAAAGAGCGACAGATTGAACAAGGCAATCAGAGACTGTAACATCAGGGTACGGTAAGGTCAGGGTACCCTGAAAGTACCTGACAAGTGCATAGCGTTGACCTTTCAGGGTAGGGCAAAGCTATGGACTAGCTTTGATCTATGGTGTTACACTGGCCTTCTCCCTAGTCTTTCTATCTTATCCGGTTCCTGAGTGTACATAACTTGCTTACTCACACTGGCCTTCTCCATATGCACTAGTCTATGTACTAGTCAGGTACTACTAGTGTATGGACCTACCCTGAAAGTAGGTCAGGGTAGTTCGTGGGATGTTGCAGTCTCTGACTGCCTTTTTTCCCCTTTGTTCAGGTGAGTTTCTAAACCTGTTCAACATCTGGAGCTTGTTATCAAAGTGACTTTTCTGACCTAGTTTTTTCAAGGTTAAGGTCATCATCTAATTTTTATCCCCTTTGCTGCCTGAGTAATCTGCTTTCTCTTTCATCTTTACGAAGATATTTGGTGGACGAACGAATGGATGGACGAATACACCAACACTGACAATTACACTACATCACCGCTTTGAAGCGGGATGTACAAAGTGCAGCTGCTAATCAGTGGCTGGTTTATGGGCGCTGTGATAGAGACCCAAATGAAAGATTCATACTGGAGCTAATAAGATACGGAGCAGAGTAGAACGGCATCAGATGATGCAGCGTGATAGAACTTATCAACACTGTGCAGTACACAATCCCAGGCAGGCTTCCAGCGCTGCACAAACACAAGTTAACTTTGGTCAGTAATCATGTGGGACTTTATAGACTACCTAATAACCAAAGTGTAATTTAGGCCTTTATTGTCAGCAATCCTATCCTCAATATATTCTCCACAATGACCGACCAGTCATAAAATCCGATAACACACCAAAGGAGCAGTAGAGTCTCCCACCAAGGTTAAATTGAATAGGCGTATAATAAAGCCCTAATGGGAACACGGCATCCCAAGTGTTTCCCTGGACCAACCAACTGCTCATTAACTCCGTCTAATTACCGTCCAATAGGTCCGTCGTTATCGAGAGGCTGCGGGCGGGAGCGTCTGAAGAGAGGTGCAGCACACCAAACTCCTCCTGACCTACATGCGTCTGCAGCGTGTGTGTGTGTTTAACCCGGTGATAACACAGGTTCCAACTGCAATTACTAGGACGACGAGTGCCGAGACGAGGCTGCGAGAGGCCGAGGATGAGGAGGAGAGAGGTGTGAATGCAGCGCCGAAGAGGGGCGGCGAGCCCCCGGTGGAGTAGACGAGGGGAATCTGGGTGATGGAGAGAGAATCATCCACTGAGCAAACAGGAAGACAAAGTGTGAGCAAACAGGAAGTGTAATCTACCGCCAGCAGAACCCACCTTCATGTTCATCTATCAGCGCTAATACACACATCAGCACTGAGGTAGAGTTAATACTGAACACACACACACGCAGGTACAGCTGCTCCTCGATGGACGTCATGAGAATGAATTGGGTTCATATGTTCTCGGTTCATAACCATTAGAAACAGTCGATGATGACGATGTCGTCTGAGGGAAGAAGGTAAATGAACCTTTCTCCGTTACCAACACAGAATATTCATCAAATTATTTGCCTAATTGATTCCATCCCTGCCCACCTGCCCGCTGACTCCCACCCGTCCGTGGACCGTTTATCCTCATTTCCAGCAGGATGGATGGAACGGCTTGTCGGATGTCGTCGGTTCTCCACCTTCTCCACCCAGAAGCCAGTTAGAGATGCGATCTCACGTTGGACCGTGTTCTTCTTGAAGGGCATTTATGTGCAGCTTAATGTTACTGGTTGTGAGAGGGCAAGTTCGCCGACTCTTAATTGGGAGATAAATCAAACTGTTGCCATAGCAACAGGCTCTTGATAATGGTAAAATGAGAGGACGATGATAGTGCCTCGCGTTGAGGTTGGGTGTGTGTGTGTGTTCCCAACAAACCCCATTGTTTGTTGGGAACACAAGAAGACCCCTCAGGTGTTAGAGAAGCAGACCAAAACTAAGATCCTGAGGGACCTTAAAGTACTTCCTGAAAGGTCCGGCTCTCTTTCTGGACTCGTCCTGGATCCTTTATCTCCAGAATGACATCACTTCAAAACGGATCCGTCCTTCAGGAGAGTGGGTCAGCATGCCGAGACGCTCGCTCCAACCGTCCCATTGACGATCTTCTTCCTACACCAAGGGGAACTATTTGATGGAGTCACGACAAAAACTCCTGTCCTGTTTGCCGTTAGCTCTTTAGGTTGTTTCACTTTTTTCAGATCTGGAAATGAAAAAGGATGAAGAGGCCTGAACTCTTCAGCTTCCTGCTCTGCCCCAAAGCTCCTCCCAAACCCTTCATGATGGGACCTGAGCTAGAACCCACTGTTAAAAAAAATCATCAAACATTCCGTCAGGAGCCTCCTCTGAGATTTTTAACACACCTGACCCTGAAGGACAGACACCATTCAGGGATGGAAGGCGACCCGGTCACATACGGGATGCCTCCAGGAACGGCGTCTGTTCAGTAGGTCCATATCGATGATGAGACAGTGGCTGAGTGATCAGTGAGCAGTCCTCCATCTCCACTGACCCAATTACCTCTACCACTATCATTAAATAGATCCATCAATCCAAAGAGACGGCGCAAGTGGCAACTTTACAAAGAAACTCTAATTGCCCCTAATTACTGTGACATTACATTAATTTGAGGAATTAGCATATATAACAGTCGACTCGGTTCCACCTACTAGGATACTAATACTATAATTTGTAGGCAGCTGCTGAGCTGCTGTAGATTGACATGCTGCGCTGCATCAGCCAAAAAACTCAAATCCTCTAAGAAAGAACAAGCATTTTGACCATTTAAGAAAAGGACCAATCAGGTTGATGCTATCTGTTAGTACTGCTGTGAAGGCCATGACAATGGAACTGAATAAAAAAAAATAAAAAAAAATTAAAAAAATTTTTTTTTTTAGAATTCATAAAAAAATAAATAAATCATAAATTAAATTATAAATTAATTTACTATAATTAATAAATTAAAAAAATATTAAATTTCTCTTTCTGTCCAACACATATTAATGTTCCAGGTTCCAGGTTACATCATCCATCATGCAGCCATCCGTTTCTATGCCGATGACACTGTCATTTATCTCTTTGCACCTATTTGGATAATCTTCCTCCTGCTTCTGCATACAGAGGCAGCCTGCAGCAGGTGGACCCCCCCCAGAATCTGAGTACCGTCCACTGAGAGACAAACGAAAAATCCTTGGAGACTACCTGGACCCAGCTCAGGAGCTTCCACGGCCTGATGACGGTGGAGCTGGAGATGGACGGTGAAGCCGGTGGCAGCAGCTGTTCTGTCTTAATTTCTGTTCCTTTATTCCTGTCATGTATCTGGGTGGAGATGACCTGAGACGAGATCAGAGCTTCTCTCTTCTCAATGTATGTTCAGGGTCTGGCAGGAAACAGATCACCTACTTATTATTAACACAGATCTCTACATGATGCTGACAAGTTGGACACGTCGACAGGCTTGTATTCCCAGGCGAACTTCAGGCTTTGCTGTCGAATTTAATTTCTCTGCGAAAGAAAAGTGACATTTTAGCTGGAAAAAAAAAAAAAAAAAGAGGAAGAGACGAAACATCTTCCTAAGATTAGTGCCGTCCAGCGTCGGGGGTGGGGGGGGAAAGACAGGAACCAGAATGGCGAACGTTCTACCGAACGAAGGCTCGCTCACCTCAGCCTGGGTATGACCTGTTCTTCACAAACACACAACAGAGATGCCGCACAAGGTGCACAATCAATATGTTAAAGAATAGACATGGAGACTTTCATTGTGTTGTCTTGGTGCCCTTTGCGCTTTCACAACTTCCACAGTTGACCTTATATAAAAATGTTAAGCACTTCTTGCTCTGCAGCTTGTAGTTGGTACACTAAGAACAGTAAGTACTTTCTGAGTCAGAAAAACTGACAAAGAAGTGTTAGTAGAAGGTCAGTTATGTGGAATATTAATATTCAGCCTTGGCTTTACAGCTTTGAGAGGATTATAGGCAAGTTTCATCACATGGAAGCTGTGCCTCCTGGAGGGTTGGCATCTTTGATATAAAGATGTGATCAGAATTTGATTGGAGCAAGCGCAAGCAAAGCACAGCGAAGGGATATAGGTGGTACAGAATGATATAAAGGCAGTTAAAAGGCAGGAAAGAAAAATGCATAAACAGCACAGGAAGAGGAAAAATTGGAAACAGATGAAAGAAACCCCAAAAAACTCATCTAAAACAAAGAAATGGAGGGCGATGGAAATGGAAAGCGTTGAACGCATAAACCCAGGATCTAACGTTAAAAAAGTGAAACTGGAATTCAACGAAACGCGTTCAGACGAAGCAGGAGAAGCATTTGGGAACTAAACTGATTGAAAGGAGACAGAGTGAACGGCTGATTTGATTTGATTCCTTTTAGAATTGCTGATATTTGCCGACCGACATCCCGTCAAACTGCTCTGTTGATCAGAAGCAGCAAGGTGATGAGCGACGGAGATAAAAGTTCTCCAGTCTCACAGATAAGACAGAAATAGAATATTCTCTCTCCATCTCTTCCCCCCCCACATCCTTTCACAGTTTCCTCCCCCCCTTCGTTTTCTTCTCTTTCATCTTTTTGAGCTCTCTCTCACTTTTCTTCCTCTTTCTGCATCCTCTTCCCACTTATCTTGCTGATAAGCTTTCCATCTAGCAGCTAGTCAACTCAGAAACCAAGCAGACGCTGATAATGCTCTGAAATCTCCTGCAACCACAATTAACTAAAGCTCTGTGTCTCCCCACAGAAAAAAAAAATCTGTCTGCGTTTTCTCCCGTCCTTTTCCTTCTCGCCCTGAGAAGCCTTGTGAATATGTGATCAGAGTGTTGACACACATCTAACTTTTAAGCGCAGCAGCACAGATACAGGAGAAGTGGAGCTAACTCATCTGCTCCGTGTCATCGCTGTCAAGAGTTTCTGTGAAGAGGCAGACGTGGGCAGGAAGTCTCCAATCCTAAAGTTGGTGCGTCTCAGAGTGAATGAGGATGAACCTGGCAGCCGCTGGCTTCCTGTCGGCGCCAGCTAATAGCTCATTTACTGCAAATTAAAATACAGCCATGGAGGGAGGCGGAGTCTCACAGCATTGATGGGGAAATGGAAAGTGATTGGATGTGAAGTGTGAATGAGAGGACTGTGAAGGTGACCGACTGGACAGGTGAGCCACAGACTCTCAGTGGGCCCAATCCCATTCCAAACGTGTTGGCCAAATAAGCGTGATGGGTATACTAACGTATACTAACATAGACTAACATATACTAACATACTAACGTATACTAACATAGACTAACATATACTAACATACTAACGTATACTAACATAGACTAACATATACTAACGTATACTAACGTATACTAACGTATACTAACATATACTAACATATACTAACATACTAACGTATACTAACATAGACTAACATATACTAACGTATACTAACGTATACTAACATATACTAACATATACAAACATATCCTAACATATCCTAACATATACTAACATATACTAACATATACTAACATACTAACGTATACTAACATAGACTAACATATACTAACGTATACTAACGTATACTAACATATACTAACATAGACTAACATATCCTAACATATCCTAACATATACTAACATATACTAACGTATACTAACATACTAACGTATACTAACATACTAACGTATACTAACATATACTAACATATACTAACATAGACTAACATATACTAACATACTAACGTATACTAACATATACTAACATATACTAACATATACTAACGTATACTAACATACTAACGTATACTAACATACTAACGTATACTAACATATACTAACATAGACTAACATATACTAACATACTAACGTATACTAACATATACTAACATATACTAACATACTAACATATACTAACATAGACTAACATATACTAACATACTAACATACTAACATACTAACGTATACTAACATATACTAACATACATATACGAACATATACTAACATTTACTAACATACTAACATATACTAACGTACACTAACATATACTAACATACTAACATACTAACATACTAACATATACTAACATATACTAACATTTACTAACATACTAACGTATACTAACGTATACTAACGTATACTAACATATACTAACATATACTAACATATACTAACATACTAACGTATACTAACGTATACTAACGTATACTAACATATACTAACATATACTAACATACTAACGTATACTAACATATACTAACATATACTAACATATACTAACATATACTGACGTATACTAACATATACTAACATATACTAACATATACTAACATACTAACGTATACTAACGTATACTAACGTATACTAACATATACTAACATATACTAACATACTAATGTATACTAACGTATACTAACATTTACGAACATATACTGACTTATACCAACGTATACTAACGTATACTAACATATACTAACATATACTAACATATACTAACATACTAACGTATACTAACGTATACTAACGTATACTAACGTATACTAACGTATACTAACGTATACTAACATATACTAACATACTAACGTATACTAACATATACTAACATATACTAACATACTAATGTATACTAACGTATACTAACATTTACGAACATATACTGACTTATACCAACGTATACTAACGTATATTAACATATACTAACATATACTGACGTATACTAACATATACTAACATACTAACATATACTAACATATACTAACATATACTAACATACTAACGTATACTAACGTATACTAACGTATACTAACATATACTAACATATACTAACATATACTAACATACTAACGTATACTAACGTATACTAACGTATACTAACATATACTAACATATACTAACATACTAACGTATACTAACATATACTAACATATACTAACATATACTAACATATACTGACGTATACTAACATATACTAACATATACTAACATATACTAACATACTAACGTATACTAACGTATACTAACGTATACTAACATATACTAACATATACTAACATATACTGACGTATACTAACATATACTAACATATACTAACATATACTAACTGGGTTGTTCAACAGGATCTTAGATAGTGAGAAGATGCCTGAGGAGTGGAGGAGAAGTGTGCTGGTGCCCATTTTTAAGAACAAGGGAGATGTGCAGAGTTGTGGCAACTACAGAGGAATAAAGCTGATGAGCCATACAATGAAGTTATGGGAAAGAGTAGTGGAAGCTAGACTAAGGGCAGAAGTGAGCATTTGTGAGCAGCAGTATGGTTTCATGCCAAAAAAGAGTACTACAGATGCAGTATTTGCTTTGAGGATGTTGATAGAGAAGTACAGAGAAGGCCAGAGGGAGCTGCATTGTGTTTTTGTAGATCTGGAGAAAGCTTATGACAGGGTGCCCAGAGAGGAACTGTGGTATTGTATGAGGAAGTCTGGAGTGTCAGAGAAGTATGTTAGAGCGGTGCAGGACATGTATGAGGACTGTAAGACAGTGGTGAGGTGTGCTGTAGGTGTGACAGAGGAGTTCAAGGTGGAGGTGGGACTGCATCAGGGATCAGCTCTGAGCCCCTTCTTGTTCGCTATGGTGATAGACAGGCTGACAGACGAGGTTAGACAGGAATCTCCATGGACTATGATGTTTGCAGATGACATTGTGATCTGCAGTGAGAGTAGGGACGAGGTGGAGGAGAAGCTAGAGAGGTGGAGGTTTGCCCTGGAAAGGAGAGGAATGAAGGTTAGCCGCAGTAAGACAGAGTACATGTGTGTGAATGAGAGGGACCCAAGTGGAAGAGTGAGGTTACAGGGAGAAGAGATCAAGAAGGTGGAGGATTTTAAGTACTTGGGGTCAACAGTCCAGAGCAATGGAGAGTGGGGAAAAGAGGTGAAGAAGCGTGTCCAGGCAGGATGGAACGGGTGGAGAAAAGTGTCAGGTGTGATGTGTGATAGAAGAGTTTCAGCTAAAATGAAAGGAAAGGTGTACAAAACTGTGGTGAGACCAGCAATGTTGTTTGGCCTAGAGACAGTGTCACTGAGGAAAAGACAGGAGGCAGAGCTGGAGGTAGCAGAGATGAAGATGCTGAGGTTCTCTCTGGGAGTGACCAGGAAGGATAGGATCAGGAATGAGTACATCAGAGGGACAGCACATGTTAGAGGTTTTGGAGATAAAGTCAGAGAGGCCAGACCGAGATGGTTTGGACATGTCCAGAGGAGAGATAGTGAATATATTGGTAGAAGGATGCTGAGTTTTGAACTGCCAGGCAGGAGGCCTAGAGGAAGACCAAAGAGGAGGTTTATGGATGTAGTGAAAGAGGACATGAAGGTAGTTGGTGTGAGAGAAGAGGATGCAAAGGACAGGGTTAGATGGAGGCGGTTGATTCGCTGTGGCGACCCCTGAAGGGAAAAGCCAAAAGGAAAAGAAGAAGACTAACATATACTAACATACTAACGTATACTAACGTATACTAACATATACTAACATATACTAACATACTAATGTATACTAACGTATACTAACATTTACGAACATATACTGACTTATACCAACGTATACTAACGTATATTAACATATACTAACATATATTTTTTCACCAGTGGGGGGGGATGATGTTTACAATGTTGGTTTGTTTGTCATGAGGGTGGGGGGGTCATCTCATATGACGAGGGACAGACAGTCAAAGAACAATCCGCTGGATCGTCATGGTGATCCACATCACCTGGATCCTGAATTTATTTAGACTCTAGAACGTCATGGAGTGAAGAGACCAAACAGCTTCAATAACTATTCAAATAAAAACAACTTTATCGACACACGTCTCCTTGAATGTCTGCACACACACACTCATAGTCGATCCTCCAGAGCAGCAGGTGGCGCTGTAAAAACCACTTCCTGCCTGCGATCTCTCTTAAGACGTGCCAAACCGTGTCAGAATGGCCTCAACCGTCGGACCTGCAGCGCCACCTGCTGCTGCGGAGGCAAAGCATCGGGGACGTTTGTCTTTGCGGGACATTCAGATTGATTGTTCATTTCTTTTTAAACATGCGTGTGTGCATGCGTGTGTGTAGGCGTGAACTAATTGCACGCTTACACACCCGGTGCATGCACACACTGCTGGATGATAGCAGATAAATTTCATTTTGGTGCAGCTTCGACTCCACAACTTCTTCTCTCTCTGCTTCTGCTTCTTCTGCTTCTTCTTTTTCACTCTTTAATCTCTACTCCTCTTCCTCTCTTTCCTCCCTTTGTGTCTCTCTCTTCTCTCTCCTCTCCATTGTTCACCCTACACCTCGCTCTCGCCCTCACCCTCCACCCATCTCCTCCCTGTGGTCACCTCATCTCTCTCTCCTACTCCTTCTTTTGCCCCAAGGACATCTTTCCTCCTACACGGCCTCGCCTCATCCCTCTCTCTCCATTTATTTATATCAATGGGCAAAAGTCATCCTTTCATCTTCCTCCAGACTCTGCTTGTGGAAGAGGACAGAAGAAGAAGAGGAGAAGAACACAGAGGAACGCAGCTTCTCTCCGTCCGCAGATTCAACCGTTAGCAGTGGGAATATTATATAAACTGAACGAGGAGATAATTCTGTGTTTTGGCAGGCTGGTAAAGGATCGCGTCTCTCCAAACAGCCAAATGCATATTAATGCTGAGTCGGAGAAGTCGAGCCTTTATTCCAGTTTTCACATGTCGGATTTCGGAGCATCGGATTCACCTTGAGCTCTGCTCCGGCCTTCAATCCGTCAACAGCACCAATAAAACTTCTGTTTTTATCAGCAGCTGTTTGGTCAACTGGAAAACTACAAAAAAAATATGTTTTCAATAAACTGATTGTTAGTATTGTTTGAAGTTTATTTTTTTGTGTTTCAGATTCACCGCTCTGCAATTATGAAGCACTTCTAAAACAATTAAAGCCTTTATGAGCGAAACACAGCAGGAATGAAAGGAAATGAAAGGGAGAAGCGCGATTATTTGTAATTACTGAATGCGTTTACAGTCATATTGTTTTTTAGGGGACGGTACGCGGTGATGAAGAGGAGGACACGCTTTTAACTCGATGGGCGTCGCCTCTTTTTGTTGGCTCTACAATAGAAATGTCCCCCGGGGGCCCTCTTCTGGAACCTAGTGGGCTTCAGAATGCAGCGTTCACACCCCCATTCACACCCACTGGGGTTCAATGGGGTCATCATCCCTCCATCACTGACATCCCCCACCCCACTCATCCATCTGCCCCCCCAGTGTTGTATTATTATACAGGCCACCAGTGAACACAGATCCTGTCTGCATCTCAGACCCTTTCTCTTTTATTACCTTTGAAAGCAACATGACAGGTGACCAGCAGGCTCCTCCTACTCCTCCTGCAGTAAACCAATCAAACACCACAGAAACAAATGTTGACAGCAGGACCCTCCTACAGGTGGACCCCCCTACAGGTGGACCCCCCTACAGGTGGACCCCCCTACAGGTAGACCCTCCTACGGGTAGACCCTCCTACAGGTGGACCCCCCCACAGGTGGACCCCCCTACAGGTAGACCCTCCTACGGGTAGACCCTCCTGCAGGTGGACCCCCCTACAGGTAGACCCTCCTACGGGTAGACCCTCCTACAGGTGGACCCCCCCACAGGTGGACCCCCCTACAGGTAGACCCTCCTACGGGTAGACCCTCCTGCAGGTGGACCCCCCTACAGGTGGACTCTCCTACAGGTGGACCCTTATAGGTGGACCCTCCTACAGTTGAACCCCTCTATAGGTGGATCCCCCTACAGGTGGACCCCTATAGGTGGACCCTCCTACAGTTGAACCCCCCATAGGTGGATCCCCCTACAGGTGGACCCCTTACAGGTGGACCCTCCTACAGGTGGACCCCCCAACAGGTGGACCCCCCCAACAGGTGGACAGGTCTAGGCATCTGCTGGTGCTTTCAGGTACTACCTCCCCCACCAACAGCGTAGTGCTGCTTTGTTTGTCTGAAGAAACAAACCCTATAATTACGACACCCTGGGGGTAAATCTGTTTCTCTCCCACAAATAACCTCACGGGATCAAATCCAATCTTCTCTGTTTTTCCTGCTTCTCATTACTTTGCCGATGGAGCAGCAGGAACTAAAGAGCAGCGACTCAGAAGTGACCCGTTTGGTGGAGTTCTACCCTTTAATCAACCCCAACGAGACGTCTCCACCCTCTTCAACTCCTTCCGATTAAGCTTGGTCGCTAACGACCAATGCTAACGGCGCCGCTCTACTTCAACCGTTACCCTGTTGCATCTCTATTTCTGCTGATATGGATGAAGGTATCTTCAGCGGGGCGGGGCTGATGGCTCCTCTCAAGATGTTCGGGGTGTGTTTTCAGCGCATTCAGGAGTGTGTTTGGTGTGTTTGAACGAACGATGCTCGACATGCGTCTCTCCAATCAGGCTTAGCGTTTGTGAGTCAGGCAGTCAAAACCTTCACGCTGTGTCACCTGATTGCTCTGTTCTCAAATAGAAAGCTCTGCTGGGACATCTTGGGAATCGCTTTCACACACACACACACACACACACACACACACACACACACACACACACACACACACACACACACACACACACACACACACACACACAATGGAATAACAAGGTGCAGTCGGAAAGTTATAGTGTTGAACACGGAATGAGCCGGAACACCTTTAGTTTTCCATTAAATGGGAAGCGGTGGGGGAGGGGAATGCCGTAGAGCAAGAGGAGAGACAGGATGCTGATGTTCCTGGTTCACTGATGGGACTCTGAGGTCCTCATCATCGAGACACATTTGTTCACTTTGGTTCTTTAAAATTTTTGTGTCACATCATCAGTCAACAAACGTTTGGTCCGTCTCTCCACCTTGAAGTCCCCCGTTACCCCTGGTCCTACACAAACCCCATGCTGATGCCTCACGCTCCGACCGACCCGTTAGATAGTTCCAGTCAAAGGCAGGAAAACCTGAACCCTGGAGAGGAGATGAAACCGTTGTGTCCACGCTGGAACAGGACGGACACAAACACAGACCACCTGTGGGTCAGAGAACACAGAATGAAATATCAGTCGCTATCATTAAAGTCTAACAGGCTGCCGACTTCAGATTCAATATTCTGTCAAATGATGTAGAAAGAGCGATTTATTCAAAATGCGGTGCAGAATAAATGATTCAAAAATCTCTTTCATACATGTCAGTTTAGAGCCGAACGGAGAAGCGAGGAAGACGAAGCACGTCGTTCAGAGACTTCAGTCTCCAGCCTGGGAGTTTCACTTAGCAGGGACTCCTTTAGTTGTTCCGTCATTTGTTCCTTAATGGTCCGCTCGACAAGTGGAAGGGTTTCCATCGTCCCCTGCAACGAACAGAGTAGAGCAGGATGGGGGCGTTCTTCAGGGAGCAGATGCACCAGGAAACACCAGCCAAAGTGACATTGGAGGTGCATTACTTTCTTCAGCCATTAGGAGCAACAACGAGCCTCTGATTGGTTCCCTCTATGTAAAACAACAGTGAGAGTCCCTCAGTCTGTAACAACAACAGACAACACCCTCACTTGGACCGGTGGTCTGGTGGTGTCAGCGTCATGGATCTATATGTCCCTCATGATATTGACTCCAACCCCACCTCAAGGACTCCCTCCGAGTGACCAGTTTGTCCTGTCTGTTTGGGTCTACCGCGACCTCAGTGGACCTCAGTGGACCTCAGTTAACCTCTATGGATCTCAGTGAACCTCAATGGACCTCAGTGGAACTCAGGTGGACCTCAGTAGACCTCAGGTGGACCTCCTTGAACCTCAATGGACCTCAGCGGACCTCAGTGGACCTCAGTAGACCTCAGGTGGGCCTCAGTGGACCTCAGGTGGACCTCAGTGTACCCCAGGCGGACCTCAGGGGACCTCAGTAGACCTCAGTAGACCTCAGTGGACCTAAGTGAATCTCAGGTGGACCTCCTTTGACCTCCGTGGGCCTCAGTGGACCTTAGGGGGACCTCATTGGACCTCAGTGGACCTCAGTGGACCTGAATGACCTCAGGTGGACCTCAGTGGACCTTCAGTGGACCTCAGCCCTTCCTTTCATGCGTCCACTTGTGCTTTAGAACGTTATACTTTTGCAGCCACTTTGCTGCAGCCTGTGACGAGGGCTCCTGGGCTTGTTCTTCGGTTTAAGGTTGAGCCCCTCCTGTCATGTGACAGAGATCTGCTCTGAGCCTGGATCACAGTCTGGGGTTTAAACCTTCTCTGCTGTGTGTCTTGAAAACCATACATACTTCCAGAGGAACGGATCGTGATCCAATGCCCACGTTCACCACGCATCACAACCAGAAGGACTGGTT
>CM023612.1:24558589-24603589 GCA_013358685.1 Antennarius maculatus
TAGTGCTGCGGCCGGCCGACAGGGGGCACTGCAGCTCTTTGTCTCCCAGACAGGAGCTGTCCGTGGTGCTGAACCGAGGCCTGCTGCTGCTGGAGGAGGAGGAGGAGAAGAAGATGGGGAGAATGGACCGAAAGGAGGGAAGCTATCCAAGAACAGAGAAGCAAGACAGGAAGAAAGGCCTGATGGGAAGTTTAAGAAGAGGATTAGTGGTGAAGATGAAAGAAAGATGAGACGGGTGTGGAAGGACTGAAGAAAGAAAAAGACGCAGGGCTCGGAAAGGGTGATCGCAGTGTTCAGAAAATGAAGGTGGGGAAAAGAAGAAATGAAAAGCAGCATGAAAAGAAAAACAAGGTACGACATGATTTTAGGTTGGAGGAGAAGACAGGAGGAAGAGGAGAAGGATGATGATGACGCGCTGGCCAATCCGATAAAACGAAGGTAGTGGAGGAGGAAACCTTGAAGGCAATCAGTGGCTTCCATTAATCCAAAGTGGCAGAATGGATGAGACGGAGTGAGGATGACCAAACACAGGGGGGGGGGGGGGGCAGAGTGTGCATGGGGAGGAAGAGGATAAAACATCAACATTCTGATTAACAGCAAATTTAAAGAAAATAAAATCCCAACAGAAATGAAAAGATGTGCAAGTGTGTGTGTGTGTGTGTGTGTGTGTTCCCTGTGGTGTTTGTGTGTGTGTGTGTGTTCCCTGTGGTGTGTGTGTGTGTGTATTTGTTTGCTCATGCATCAATATGCTGATTGGCTGATGTGTGTTTCTTTGTTTGTTTGTGTGTGTCGGCGTGACAACAGTGTTTATTCACACTTGAGAGGAAGGAGCAGAGGGACCGGCGTCGACAGATGGGGCTGAGAGGGGCGGAAGAATCACGAGTGTCATGTCCGTCTGTGTGCAGCGTGTGTGTGCTGGTGAACTGTGTGTGTGTATGTGTGTGTGTGTGCTGGTGAACTGTGGACGTGTGTGTGTGTGCTGACATTTTGTGTGTGTGTGTGTGTGTTGTGGTGGCAGCAGCGGTACAGTATGCGTGACACAGATAGCAGGATTTCTGCTCTCCGAAAGCCGAGTGCCGGGGAAGCCTCCCCCCCCCACGCACGGGTGAGTCTGTTTTCCTGATGATGATGATGATGATGAGGAGGAGGATGATAATGATGATGATGATGATGAAAATGATGACGATGAGGATGATGAGGATTATGATGATGATGATGATGATGAGGGTAATGAGAATGAGGATGATAATGAGGGTAATGAGGATGATGATGATGATGATGATGATGATGAGGGTAATGAGGATGATGATGATAATGATGATGAGGATGATGATGTGGGTAATGAGAATGAGGATGATGATGAGGGTAATGAGGATGATGATGATGATGATGATGATGAGGGTAATGAGGATGATGATGATAATGATGATGAGGGTAATGAGGATGAGGATGATGATGAGGGTAATGAGGATGATGATGATGATGATGATGATGAGGGTAATGAGGATGATGATGATAATGATGATGAGGATGATGATGAGGGTAATGAGGATGATGATGAGGGTAATGAGGATGAGGATGATGATGAGGGTAATGAGGATGAGCATGATGATGAAGGTAATGAGAATGAGGATGATGATGAGGGTAATGAGGATGATGATGATGATGAGGGTAATGAGGATGATGATGATGATGATGAGGGTAATGAGGATGATGATGATGATGAGGGTAATGAGGATGATGATGATGAGGAGGATAATGAGGATGAGGATGATGATGAGGGTAATGAGGATGAGGATGATGATGAGGGTAATGAGGATGATGATGATAATGATGATGCTGATGCTGAGTGTAGAGGCTCGACCACCGTTCAGGTTGAGGTCACTCATCACTAGCGACCCCTCTGACACTGAGATGATGGTACAAACTCTGATTGACTTATTGATTGATGTACTGATCGTTGCTTGAAGCTTATTGGCTGACTGATGATGCCAAGGCTCGAAGTGCATGAAGTAGATTCATGCAAAAAAATGGAACGTGGCCTCATGAGGAGTTTTTCAGATGGTTTTCTCTCTTCAGTCATCATTTATCTTTATTTATTAGTCCTCCTTGCAGTTCCTGGCTGAAGGTCTAGAACCACTTGAACTGAAAGTGTGTGACCCTGTGATGATGAATGGGTAGTAACCCCTTAGTAAAATAACAAGAATAGGACTATGACTCACTAAGTAAAATAATATCAGTAAGACTATGACTCATTAATAAAAATAACACCAGTAGGACTATGACTCTTTGATTAAAATAACACCTGTAGGACTCTGACTCATCAACAGGAGGATGCTCGGTGGGAGAAGGTAGGCCTCATCTGCCCTGACTACAGGGACTCGGTACCACAACGTTATCCGTCTGATGAAAGCCCCACACAGACAGACACCCCGGGAGGACAGGTGGGACGCCTGTCGTCCTCCAGCCACCCATGCAGCCTGAGTCCTTCGTTTCTGCGCCACAAACGGGACAACAGCCCCGATGGTCCTGACCTTCATCCTAGAACTGGACTTTCATTCTCAGCAGACAGGGGGTGTGGGCCGTGTAGGAGCTCCTTCTGTCCTGCTGACAGAGCTCACATCCTGCGTGGAGCTCGGACTGGAGTTAGCTTTACTGTCTTTAGCGTGTGGAGACGATGCTGGAGACACGTGACGACGATGAGGAGGAACACATGATCCAGGACACCGCAGACTCTGTTCTGACTCCCTGAAAGTAATTAAAATGTGATGCCTGCTGGGCCGGAACCGCTAATTAACTGTCACCCACAATACTGTCATCAGTATTTTGTGCTGTGACAGACCTACAAGG
Organism: Antennarius maculatus; assembly: GCA_013358685.1. Lineage (NCBI taxonomy): Eukaryota > Metazoa > Chordata > Actinopteri > Lophiiformes > Antennariidae > Antennarius > Antennarius maculatus. The sequence continues at coordinate 24,561,440 of CM023612.1, forward strand.
GCCTGGGCCAACGGCCAGAACTTCTGCTTTATTATTGACATGATCATCTCAATAATAAAGGAGGGATATTTTTAGTGTCAGCTGATATAATAAAAGTTGAATTCAGAGCTTCCTCTCTGCCTAACACGGGTTTCCTAAACAGTTGGACTCAAAGACTTACCAAGTTGGTATTGTGTGGAAAAACGAGATGCAGATGATGAATTAGTTTATAACAGGGTCAACAAGACAATTTCACCTCCAGGAACTCTGGGTAATTTCAACCCGTTTAGGGATAAAAGAGGTCGCCTGGTTTGGAAAGTACATCTCAAATGGGGTGAGACTTGAATTAAAAGTTGTGCCGGCGCTCATATGCATACCAAAGAGCAGAGACGCTGCTTCCAGACGGGGAGGATGAATGCAGACCAGGGGCCCACGCAGGACAGCTCTTTATTTAGCTGGGGGCCAAAATGAAGCTGACAGAGTCAGCTGACTGCCCCTGGGAGGTGGGGTCTGGAGGAAGACCAGCCACGCCCAAACGGGTCCACCAGATCCAGAACTCTCCTCTTGAGTGAGGATCTATCAGGACAGTCTCACTGACTGTGGCTCCATGACAGACAGGAAATGACTCCCAACTGCTAACCTCTAGCGGTTAGCATCAAAGCTAACTCACGGGGGTGTTCTTCCACCATGTCTGACTTCCTGGTGACTCAGAGGCTCCACACTGAGCAGAGAATACCTCTGTGGTCATGCCTTCAAGGTGCTTTTGATGCCTTTTTGGTGAACACACACCTGTCAGTCGTGAAAGTCCTGCATGTCCAGAACGACCAAGCAGTTAGCCTTTAGCATCCTTTAGCATCCTTTAGCAGCCTTTAGCAACTTTTGGCAATCTCTAGTAGCCTTTAACAACTTTTAGCAGCCTTTGGCAACCTTTAGCAGTCTTTAGCAGCCTTTAGCAGCCTTTAGCAACCTTCAGCAGACTTAGGCAGTCTTAGGCAATCCCTCTGGTGTCTTCCAGTACTGCAGTCCTGATTTCACAATCGCAACCTTGTGAGTTTCCAACTTCACCCCACGAGGAATCACCGGGTATCAACCCAGAGGTTACAGGTGACAGCGCAAAGGTTAAACAGTCGCCAGCCACCAACCCGGAGCCACAGAATAGCACGCTGGATGCGGAGAACAGCACAAATGATGGACGGAGTGATTTGGTGAAGGCTGAAGGGGCCAGAGAGACAGCCGCCAGGGTGGTAGAGTCTCAGCTGGAGAAGGACGAGGAGGTTGATGATATTATGATAGACGAGGAATGATTAAAGATAGTTTTTAAAAGGAAAAAACACTAACACAAGAATGAATAAAACGAAGAAAATTTCTAAAGAAACACCTGAGACACCTCCTGATACAAGTAGCTCTGAGAACCAAAATGACAAGTCTGAAAGAGGCCGTAACAGAAAAATATGATTCGCAAAAGATCAAAAAATTCCTGCAAAACACAAAAGGTTCGAGGGCGAAAGTAGAAAAATTCTTTCCTGACCTCAACATGTTTCTGAATAGCGTCAGCTTTTATATGAAAAGTAAAACAAGAAGTGGCGGAGCAGTTTTTAAAGACCAAGAGTTTTATGGACTGAAAAAAAAAATTACTGAGAAAATAACTGCAAAATTACAACTGAAAACAGAAATTTCTGTCAAGATAGGGCAGCAAAGATGAATGAATGTATGAATGTACATGAAAATATGTATGTACATAAGAAGTGTATGAAGATATATGTATATATATATGTTATAAAAATACATGTTCATTTTCTTTTTTCAAAATGATTATTTTTATACACTTTATTGTATAACATCATGTTAGCTGTTATGTTAATTTGAATTATCATTTGTGTGTCCATCTTCCTGTCCTGGGTTTAATTGTTGAATAAAAATTTAAGTTAAAATAAATAAAAAATTAAAATCAAAATTGGATTATTTAAAAATTAAAAAATTTAAATTAAAATTAAAATTAAAATCAATTCAAATCTCTCTCTCTTTCTGTGTGTGTGTGTGTGTGTGTGTGTGTGTGTGTGTCTGTAGACAACTTCTGTCCATTTGTGTCTACAATATTCTGTGTTTGCCTTCCTGTAGCAAAGTCGCCTCTTTTTCTTCACTTTGTAAAGTCACTTTTAAAGTCCTTCACACACACACACACACACACACACACACACTGGTTGTGAGATCAATGCCTCCCCCAGGTAGGCCTGCTCTGAGTTCTTCAGCTCCAGTGTGGGAACGTTTAAAGGCGGACCAGCAGCACACTGAGTCAAATTTTCTCTGCATCTCGACGCTCTTTGCTTGTTTTCAGTGTTTGAAAATCTCTAAATGGGAGTCGACCAGACGATAGCTGTTATCTCCAGATAAGAGCTGTGAGGGAAGGATACGCTGCAGCGCTTTAGAAATGAAAAGAGCACAGAGGTTTGGCTGAGCGGGTTGTAATACGGAGATGAAAACCATCTCTTCACGTTGAAGCAGACATTTAAACCACGTCTGCCCACACATTTCATGCCTGTAGTCCCACTGATCACATGTTGCTTTACTGATAGCAATACCACTACACAACACGTCACTGAGGCGGAACGATACTTCACTTTTTAACATAAAAATATAGCATTCTTTTAACAATTAATCGAAATCTAACATTGGAAAGCATTAACAGTTTTTTTGTTCCAATTGATTGCTGTTTTATTATCAATTTACAACTAATTTACGAATACAGGTAAACCTCAGCTTATGTTGTTTTGAGTTATTCTTGATTATACTTTGGTTTTCAAAAACCGTTTTACTCCGCTTTAGGTTTGTCCAGCACAAATACTGGAATAGTGGAATTATAAAATCAATAGTAAATCGTTAAAAGCACATAATATTATGTTACTGTACAATAAATCAGAATATAAACATATTCTATATTATTCTATATTATTAGCCCCTAGCAACCTGTTTTATTCACTATCTTAAAAAATAAATTTTAATTGTTTGGTAGCTTGAAATGGATTTGTGTTTAACCAAATATTATTAAAATGTATTTATTCATAAAGTTCAGTACAGAACTGGGAATAGTTATCTACAGGTTGTATGTGTGTGTGTGTGTGTGTGTGTGTGTGTGTATATATATCATCACAGTGGTAATATGGGTTTCTAACTGGGAGAGAGAGACTCCTAATTTCCCTCCAACAAGGTCATATCCTGTGTGTCCACAAACAGGAAACGATGGCCTCCATGCCGCCGCCGCCGCCGCAGCTGCAGCCCCCCTAAAGTGGAACTGCCCCCCCTTCCTGTGTTTAGTGCACATGATCGTGCACATGGTGGAATGCACAATGCAAAACAAGCGGATTCCTCCACCTCAGACACGCAGCGCTGGTTGGATGTGTAAGATAAATCACAGTTGTGTCTTTGTGTGTCTCCTTGTGTGTGTGTGTGTGTGCGTCTTTGTGTGTGTGTGTGTGTGTGTGTGTGTGTGTGCGCGCACAGCGCCGATGGCAGCTGTCAGTCAGCGCCGTCGCTCCTGAATGAGACTCACTTGGAGATGAGGCCCTATTTGATTTGATCGCTGAGGGGAAGCATACGGCCTGTTTCACCGTATCACACACGCAGAGGGAAAAGAAAGCTGCTATTCCTGCAACACGTCAGATCCTGTTGAACACACTCACACACACACACACACACACACACACACACACACACACACACACACACACACACACACACACCGGCAGCATGCATGAAGACCCACAAAGATCAAGGCACGCAGACACAAAGACAGAGACGTGCACTTGTGCAGGAAGTCGTGAACACTATTATAGCATCGCTGCAGCGCAGGAGAAGGAGCGTCGACCAATGAAGAAGGAGATACGATAGCTAGCAGCACAAAGTAGCAACTAAAGTTAAGTGTGTGATGAGAGGAGGGGAGTGCGACACACACACACACACACACACACACACACACACACACACACACTGTCTGGTCATAGCGCTGCAGGCTTTGCAGTAAATGCAGGCGGTGTGGGCTACGCTAACCTAGCCGGTGTGAGCGCCAGTAATTGGAAGTGGAGTAATTGGAACAGGCCTCGCTCCCCCCGGAATAATAAGACTCACAGAGAGAAGAGAGAGTTGGAAAATTTGGGAGACTAAAGAGTTCATCACGCATAAAGAAATATTAGATCAGGCACAGCGGCGCGGGGGGGCTAGAGTGGACTTAGCCGTCGGTGCTCTCAGTTTAACCTCATGCATCCATAGAAAACACCAACCCAGCTGACGTCCAGTCCCCCCCGCCCTGCCAAAAATACAACCCAAGCTGGTTCGTCTGATTCCGGTTCAACTCACAGCTGGACGGTTAGTTTAGCAATGCAGTGCAGCCTGGGATTAAAGAGTTTTAAGAGGTTAAGTTTAAGTTTAAGTTAAGTTTAAGTTTTAAGAACGAGTGGCGCTATCAGCTAGCTCGCAATGATGCTAGCTGACCCCCCCCATCCTCCTTTAGATTTCCATTAAGGGCTTTTGAGACGTGTTCTGACCATCTGAAATGTTGTGGATACTTAAACTAGTATAACAGCAGGATGATAGCATACGGCTAGTAGTAGCATACGATGGATGGAGCTGGGGTCTCCCACACTGAAGCATTATGGGAACCATCAGGATCCTTCTGTCGCAGCAGCTGAGGGGGAGGACGGACGCCTGGAGCCACCAGGAGGCGGTTAAGTGGGCCGTGATGGACTCTGGTCGGACGCAGGAAGCTAAAGGCGACAGCTAGCAGCTAACGCGGACGAGGACGGGCTGCTGATCAGCTGGTGGGGTGAGAACCTGTCTGTGGTGGTTTGTTACCCAGACAGCAAGAAGGAACGTCACAGGAGACCGCCGCTGATGGAGCGTGAAATGATTCGTGATTGGCTGCTCCTCTGTGGCCTCTGGTCTGACAGACCTTTAAGTAGAGAACCGGAGTCCTGACCACAGAGATCAGGTAGGAGCTGTGTGGCCAATCAGCAGAACGGGTTTAGGTCAGTTATAAATGTATACAGTAGAACCTACAGTAGAGCCTACAGTAGAACCTATAGAAGAACCTACAGTAGAACCTACTGTAGAACCTACAGTAGAACCTACAATAAAACCTATAGAAGAACCTACAGTAGAACCTACAGAAGAACCTATAGAAGAACCTACAGTAGAACCTACAGTAGAACCTTCAGAAGAACCTACAGTAGAACCTACAGTAGAACCTACAGAAGAACCTACAGAAGAACCTACAGTAGAACCTAACGAAGAACCTACTGAAGAACCTACAGTAGAACCTACAGAAGAACCTACAGTAGAACCTACAGAAGAACCTACAGTAGAACCTACAGTACAACCTACAGTAGAACCTACAGAAGAACCTACAGTAGAACCTACAGAAGAACCTACAGTAGAACCTACAGAAGAACCTACTGAAGAACCTACAGAAGAACCTACTGAAGAACCTACAGTAGAACCTACAGTAGAACCTACAGTAGAACCTACAGAAGAACCTATAGAAGAACCTACAGTAGAACCTACAGTAGAACCTACTGAAGAACCTACAGAAGAACCTACAGTAGAACCTACAGTAGAACCTACTGAAGAGCCTACTGAAGAACCTACAGTAGAACCTACAGAAGAACCTACAGAAGAACCTACAGAAGAACATACAGAAGAACCTACAGAAGAACCTACAGTAGAACCTACAGAAGAACCTACAGAAGAACATACAGAAGAACCTACAGTAGAACCTACAGAAGAACCTACTGAAGAACATACAGTAGAACCTACAGAAGAACCTACTGAAGAACCTATAGAAGAACCTACAGTAGAACCTACAGTAGAACCTACTGAAGAACCTAAAGAAGAACCTACAGTAGAACCTACAGTAGAACCTACTGAAGAGCCTACTGAAGAACCTACAGTAGAACCTACAGAAGAACCTACAGAAGAACCTACAGAAGAACATACAGAAGAACCTACAGTAGAACCTACAGAAGAAACTACTGAAGAACATAAAGTAGAACCTACAGAAGAACCTACTGAAGAACCTACAGAAGAACCTACAGTAGAACCTACAGAAGAACCTACAATAGAACCTACAGTAGAACCTACAGTAGAACCTACAGTAGAGCCTACAGTAGAACCTACTGAAGAACCTACAGTAGAACCTACAGTAGAACCTACAGTAGAACCTACAGAAGAACCTACTGAAGAACAGAACTCGTAAGTCACACAACATTTACCCATTTAAATCATATTAATCCCTTCGAGCCTTGTAAAAAAAAAGCCCCAAACCTAAATTACGACTAGACAACACATTTTCATCAACCAATAGACATCCAGACTTGACCTGTGTATAATTAATTATATATAAGTTACGTAAACAATGATAAAGAATGAAAAGAAACGCAAAAGTCAGGAGAACACATGAGGTACGCCTTTACTCCACCAACGAGAACGAGATCCGGTCTCACTGATGTCGTATCCATCCGCCAACACGTGGTAAAGAACGAGATACGGTCTCACTGATGTCATATCCATCCGCCAACACGCGGTAAAGAACGAGATACGGTCTCACTGATGTCATATCCATCCGCCAACACGCGGTAAAGAACGAGATACGGTCTCACTGATGTCATATCCATCCGCCAACACGCGGTAAAGAACGAGATACGGTCTCACTGATGTCATATCCATCCGCCAACACGCGGTAAAGAACGAGATACGGTCTCACTGATGTCATATCCATCCGCCAACACGCGGTAAAGAACGAGATACGGTCTCACTGATGTCATATCCATCCGCCAACACGCGGTAAAGAACGAGATCCGGTCTCACTGATGTCATATCCATCCGCCAACACGCGGTAAAGAACGAGATCCGGTCTCACTGATGTCATATCCATCCGCCAACACGCGGTAAAGAACGAGATCCGGTCTCACTGATGTCATATCCATCCGCCAACACGCGGTAAAGAACGAGATACGGTCTCACTGATGTCATATCCATCCGCCAACACGCGGTAAAGAACGAGATCCGGTCTCACTGATGTCATATCCATCCGCCAACACGCGGTAAAGAACGAGATCCGGTCTCACTGATGTCGTATCCATCCGCCAACACGCGGTAAAGAACGAGATCCGGTCTCACTGAGGCGAGGACAGGGACGGAGACGGACCAGCAGTATAATGTTGTTTTTAGTTCTCTGTAATCCAGTCGTGTAACTTTACGAAACAAACTGTGCTCTCTCCTTTCAACGAGCTCCGATTCGTTCCTGTTTACCGTGGGTCAGAGAGGACTGCAATTTCATCTGCTGTATGTTGTGCATATGTGTTACACTTGACAATAAAGCTGACTTTGACTTTGAACAGGTTTATTCACACATGTAGCGCGTTGTAGTGTTAGCATTTATTCTGATCCTGATCTGAGGAAGAGGAGGATCAAATTTGTGATGCTATTTGTCAGTCTTGCACCATCCACTCAGCAGTTCTAACGTTTAAACCCTGTTCGGGTCAAATAGTGAATACTGTGGTTTCTTTACTGCTGGTGATTCTGGTAGGACTATTTGTGAGTTACAATACGGTACATTTACAAGGACGTTAAAAGTCCTACGTTTGGACAATTAAATAAGTTGTGATAATAACTGTTGTGTTGATTTGAGTCGTACGTCTGAACAGAAAATGAAAGGTACATTCCCCCCGCAGCTCCACAATTAATGACAATGAACCAAATATTTAAAAGAGTCAGCCTGGACACCCTCCCAGATGAGGTCTAGCAGCTCTTCCTCGTTATCTTTGTGTTATGCTAGTGAGGAAGAGCAGCTAAATGTGAATGAAGTGTTAGATATGACAAACATCTCGCTGGGTCGACTCCAGATCCAAACACCCACGTGTGAGGGGGCGCCAACGGGTCCACGTCCAACAATGAGACCTGGAATGAAGCGGTGATCACCTCCGGAGGCGTGCATTGGGTTTAACGCCCCAGGAGCTGGACTTAAAGTTCTGAGACAGCCTGGGATCAAACTAAAACCCAAGATCTCCTCCTGTTGTTGTGAAAATGTCAGCTGTTGGGCCAAATTCACGGCTCCTCACAACAACCCATCTGCCGTCCCCCAACGGCGCCGAGTCCTAAACCCTGTTGTCCCCGTGGCCGTCTGCGACGGAGCCCACAGATCATTACCATGTGTGCCATATTAAATTCCTGCCAAACCCCAATTAAGGTGGATCAACTATGCGTGGCCAGTTTTATCCCCATGTTAGAAGCGGGGCCGGATAAACATCCCACATTTAATTTAGTCTCCAATCTAAATGCTAGCAATTTGCCTTTGCTGTTGGAGCTGGCGTCGCCGTACAGGCTGCATATTTGTGGTTAAAAGTCTAATGCTGCGTTTATGACTGCTGAGAACTTTCTGTTACTGAGACAGCAATTAAGTTAAAAACCCTGCCTCGCTGCAGTGTCAGAGCAGCATATAATTGATTCCCAGTAATTGCAGGTGCTGTTGAGAGAGAGACTTGCAAAAAATTAGCATGGTAAACACAAAGTCCCCATCAGGAAGTGTATCTGTGTTTGATAGACAGTCAGGGTCGTATTAGGGTTTGAAGGAAATAAAGAGGTCTGTGCTGAGCCCTTAAAACGCTGCAGTTAGCTGACATTACTTTATTAAATATGTGCTTCCAGCGTGCACACGCTCACCGAGCGCCACCCCTGGGACTTAATTATTGCCATATGTGAGCAGATGGAAAGTATCCTATATTATTAACATAGCTTAATTTTAATATTCAAGGAATCTCATTAAAGGAGGAAACCATCTCGGCTGAAAACAGAGGAGATCTAATACTTTCAAACAAGGTGGAGGAATAATGTGAACTTTACGGATTCTTAAACATGTTCAGATCTTATTTTATAATCGACTGAATGAAACCAGTCAAACTGCTTTAGCCTCTCCTTTTGGAACGCCTTCCGAGTGCTCCGAACCAGGACCTCCTCTTCTCCTGTTTCCAGTCCGGATCTCAGAACATCTTCCCAGGTCACCTGCTTCACAGCAGGACGCCCTGAAAGCACAATTTCCTGCAATTTCTGACCCACGGTACATCACCGTAATGCATTTCCACTTCATGTGGAGGACTGGGAGTCCTCTTGCTATCTTTGAAGCTCTGGTTGGGGGGTAATGAGATCAATCTACTCAACAACCGCTCAATCCAGTTTTTGGCATCCTGGCACAAATTTGAAAGATGCACTTTCATTACCGACATAACTTTAAAGTGAATTTGAGATGTTTGGAGCACATGACGTCACATCAGCTGAACTGAGGGACCTTCACAGGAGGTGTGGTCGTTTCTCCATGAGTCACGTTATGGTCACCTGGTCTTCATCAGGAACTACCCTGGTATAAACTCACCACATGACGTCCTGGAGTCTTTGTGGAGCTCTTTTTGTGGTGAGACGAGGTGAACACTGGACATCGGAGCCAGTCAGAAGCATCAGCATCCCACCAGAGTCTCCCCCACTGGAGACTTTACAAAGTCCTTGAAGTCTTTCAAGTTTGGAGTCCTTCATAAGTGGCAGAGACTAAAAATGATTGTACTGATTCACCGGGGAGTTTGATGTCTGGGGATGTGTGGTGAGTTTCTTTCCACCTTAAGATCTGTCCACTTGAGTGAAGGGAATCCAGCGTGGAGGCGCGGCGGAGCGAGGAGCGCTCGCGAGGAAGATGACATAATCCAAAGTGATATTGGTTGCTGGGAGATATCTGGCTTCTCAGCCCCAGACTTAATCAATAGCTGCCAGGAAGGGAGGAGGACGCACACACACACACACACACACACACACACACACACACACACACACACAAACACACACACACACCCATCAGCGAGGCAGAGTTGTTGGAGCTAAACAGAAACTTCCCAGCTGTCCTGTCTCTGGACTCGTGGACACAAAGCGACGTGGAACTGGACCCCTTTTTTAAAACAGCTGCTGGATGTTCATCTCTGAAAGCAGAACGCTGCTGGTACACCCTCAGCTGACCCCCGTCAGTCTGATGTTAACTCGTTGTCATGGTAATTTGGCGCTGATGATGACTCCACCAGCTGCTCACCAGAAAGTGGTGAGGAATGCGGGTTAAACAGAACGAGTTTGAACATGAAGGAGTAGTTACATTTATGTTACATTGAGTTACATTTAGTTACATTTATTAGTTACATCTGACCCTTTGAGGACAGCCGTGATGCTGACGCTGAAACCCTACAGAAACAAGGAACTCCACCCTGTGAGTGAAACGCTGCGCCTCCTGCTGGTCAGGAGCGTCATCATTAGAACAGCTTTAGGGAGGCGGCTTGTCGCGGTGGACGTCTGCTCAGCAGCCGACTTAACAAACGCGTTGTGAGACTCCGAGCAGACGTGGACCAGAAGGCGTCGTGGTTTAAGGTCTTCTCTTTGTGTGTTGTGTTCCAGACAGGTTGTCTGGGTAATGGAGCGAACACGCCGCGCCTGGAACGCATTACATTAGCATCAGACGCGGGACGCCAACGCCAAATCAAAACGGGAAGTGCAGAAAGTCGGAAGAAAATATGCACATTAATTTTATTCTAAATAAACCTTTCGAGGCCCCCCCGGCACCTGGTCCGTACTGATGATGACATCCGATGATCAGACACCGTCTCACACCTGCTATATGCGAGGCTAAATGCTAACATGGGCGAGTCATCATCATGATGACGCTGCAGATTGACGCCATCACTGCAGGCTAGCCCAGACTATTCCAGACAAACCCAGAGTAGCACGGACTAGCCCATACTAGCCCAGACAGACTAGCCCAGACTAGCCCAGACTAGTCCAGACTAGCCCGGACTAACCCAGACTAGCCCAGACTAGCCTAGAGAGACTAGCCCAGACTAGCCCAGAGAGACTAGCCCGGACTAGTCCAGACTAGCTCGGACTAACCCAGACTAGCCCAGACTAGCCCATACTAGCCCAGACAGACTAGCCCGGGCTAGTTCAGACTAGCCCAGACTAGCCCTTACTAGCCCAGGCAGACTCACCCACACTAGCCCAGACTCGCCCAGACTAGCCCAGGTGAGCCACACCTGTGTCTCCTCTTCTGTTTTGTGACTTTAGACTCAAACTTCTGGGTTGAAATCTTTCTCTGGCAGCTTTAATAATCCTGTCTTCCTCCTCAGAAAGCTCAGACTCACATCCTCTTCTTCAAACTGACAGATGCTACTAATTGGCATTCGGCCAGTGCCAGTATTTGCCGTGCAATTAGGCAAAGCTGTGTTTACCAGAAGTTTCCCAGCAGCGTGGGTTAAAGCCACATTCGGGCTGCTTCTTCATTAAACGAAGGAGGAGAGGAAGGAAACGGCAGATGGACTCTGGGCCACGACAAAGACCGCCAGGAGCCCAAAACACACTCCGAGAGCCGTGGTTACGCACACACACCTCCAGCAGGAAGGTGTAGCTATAGGAAGGTGCCTCCCTATAGATGCCCTGCATCATCATTATCATCATCATCATCATCTTTCTCATCTTTCTCATCATCATCTTCCAACGACCAGGGAGGAAGTGTTGAAACCTTCTTCTTTTTTTTCTTCTTTTTTTTTAACTGATCTTCTTGTTACTCAGATGAAACCAGAACCTCATGACTCATGACTTAACTTCACAGTTTAGAAAGAAAACAGCTCAGATCTTTCACAGCTAGGTGTTGTTTTTTGCCCTGAGCAGTGCCTCACAGGTTTGGTCTTATGTGTGAGCGTTACACAGTCGCAAACCGGCCTTCATCTGTGATGCTGTGCTGAGTAATCTGCTGACATCACCGTGACGGTTTCCTGTCTTCCATTCTTTCAAACCTTCTGGTTCTGGCGATGTCGGGTCTCAATGTTCATTTTCTAAATGCTCCGGGTGGAAGAAGGTAAACGGATGATGCTGGTGGTTTATACTTTATCTGGTTAAATGTGTGCAGCTCTGGAGTAGCTGGAGTGTTTTCCTCAGAGGGTGTGGTGTGATTGCTGAAATCAATCAGCGCCCTTCAGACAGCGCTGCTTAAAACGGGCCCGTAATGAGATTCCACTCGGACGGTAACCGGTACCATGACCCACTTCTTTCACGGTTTAGTTCATCTGTGATTGAGATTCATTCCAGGTTTGTTCAGTGCTCCTGAAACTGCTTTAAGAAGTAATCTTTGGATTAGTTATCCTGTTTAGTCTAGCGTCAGGTTTAGTTCCGGTAAACCAACCAGAAGCAGAGAGCTGGCGTCATTATTTACAAGCATGATTAATTCATTTATTCTGTTAGTTTCAGTATTAACATGTTTTAAGATGTGTTTCACACACACACACACACGTACACACACACGGGTTCACCACCTGAACTTCAGCGTTTCTTCTGGCGGGTCGGGTCCTTCCTGCGCCGGTACCTCGGTGAAACATCTCCGGTGCCTCGCTGACAAGAACACGGTCACAAAGGCTCCATTTCCATTTCTTATTTCCCAACGCTGCGTGCATTTGCATAAATCACAGAGCGTCACAGTCGCTGTTCATTTAGGAGAAACACCACCTCGGTGAAGATCGTCGCTCACACCCGCTGTCTGCTTTCATTTTCTGAACAGGCAAAGTGGAACACATTTCTATTCCGGTTCCAAACCCCCCTCTACCTCATCTTTAAGACAATATAGTACATTATTCTATGGAGGGTTCATGCATGCGGGCTTTAACCTTTGACGTCTGACACGCGTGATTCATGAACGCTGTGTTTTAATTGTGTAGACCATATGTGTCAAACTCAAGGCCCGGGGGCCAAATGTGGCCCACTGCATCATTTTGTATGGCCCGCGAGAGCATGAAAGGTCAGCGTGTTTAAAAATAAATAGGTAAAAATGTGCTTTGAGCAAAGCTACATTTCCCACAATGCAGTAATCGAACCTATTAACTCTGACAAAAACGTTTTGTATTTGATGTTATTTTTTTTAAATGATTTTGGATAGTTTGATCCTTGATTGATGGAGTTCTGTGGGTTTAATAACCTGACAAATTAAAAGGATTTATGTTATAAACATAAAACAAACATATTTTTTTCTGTGTAGCTGTGATGTTTATAACTTGAATAAGTAATAAATTCAGAGTTATTTAAGATGAAAGATTAGTTACGTTTATTTTACAGTTAGTTACATTTAGTTACATTTATTAGTTACATCCGGCCCTTTGAGGACAGTCGTTATGCTGATGTGGCCCTCGGTGAAGAGGAGTTTGACCCCTTTGGTGTAGACGCTCCACACCATAAACATGGTTCCTGATTCTAGGGCGTGTTAATGGCCCGAAGGGGATCAGACGTGAACGTCTTTACGTGTGAGATCACACAGTCTGGGTTCATGGAGTGGCTCTTCATCAGCAACAGGTGTGACAGACGCCGTCTCCCTGAGGGACACCAACTGGCTTCGTCCCATTATTCTAACGTTAATTTGATCAGTGAATTATTGTTGTTGGTTTACCTCCAACAGCTTTAAGTCGCGGCGTCTCTCAGAAGGACAGCGGGTCTTGGACGAAGCGTTACGATAAAAGGACAACATGTAACATTTGATGTCGACTTCACACGAGAGCATCAGACAGTTCTAAGAGAATATTACGGATGCAAAGTAAAACCACGCATAAAGGTAAACACAGAGCTCACTTCAAAAAGACACAAGTGGCAGGAAGTGTCTGCGTGTTCACATATTCCTTCACAAACATTAAATATCGTCTTTAAACCCTCAAACACTCGTCGGTGGCGTCGACTCACCGCCTGGGCTGAGAAAAGATCTTTGAAGGAGAGCAGGATGGATTCCCAAAATAAACCTCTCCAGAGACCAGAAGGGTTGGAACACGTTATATACGTGTGTATAGATGTATAAATATATAACTTAAATGGCAGTAGTACCAGACGTTTTCTGTTTGCTTTACGGGAACAAACTCGTCTTCATTCTCTTTAGCGCTTTGAAAACGAGCCCAAGGCTTCTCCGCTGGCGCTCGACCACCTGTTCAACCAGCCATCGCTCATTCACGCAACGACACGCTCGACATAAACACCTCCTTCAGTTGTACGATTAAAGTCAAGATGAGGCGAGAGCCGTTAGATATTCAGGAGCAGACATTCAGGCAATAATGGCCGACGTCTGTGGATCAGCGAGTGTTTAACGGCTTCATAGATGTCAGCCATCGAAAACTGATTCCACCTGAAAACAATACCAGTTGTTAAGAGTCTGACAGATCCCTTTTCACTTTAAACAGACTTCCAGTTTGTTGTGTCACTGAGTGGAACCTCAGCAACAGAAGCTTCTGACTAGGTGATCGCTTCACGTTTACAGCAATCATCGAACCCACTGGCCCTCAAGTGTTGTTGCGCCAAATCCAACAAAGTAAAACGATACGACCAGCATAAAACTGTTTTATTTATTCTACATATAATAATTAAGGTGAATCCAGTTTGTATCAACTTTATTAGCCGCGTCCTCGTAACGTCACACCAATGTTTGTTGGTTCTGCTAGCTTGGGAGTTTCAGTCTAGTGGTAATGTATTCTATGTTAGTGGTCCCTTTCAATCAATCAATCAAGTTTTATTTATATAGCGCTTAATAATGGCAACAGACATTTCAAAGACAGAGAAACCCAACTGAACCCTCTAGAGCATAAGTGACACTGTCGAGGAAAAACTCCCTTGTTGAGGAAGAAACTCCGGACAGGACCCAGACTCTTTTGGGCGGCCATCCGCCTTGACCGGTTGGGTGGAAAAGAAATAAAAGGAAGATAAGGACAGGGTAAGAGAAAGAGAGACAGAGAGTGTCAGATAGACCAGATAGAGTCTATCTTTAAGAAGGTAGTCATGTGACCGAGGCAAGCATAGACAGATGTTGGGGAGACAATCCACTTATTTAAAACAAAACATCATGACCTGGTACTGACTGACCCAAAGACTGGTACCGACTGACCCAAAGACTGGTACCGGTCCACCACTCAAGGGTTGGGGACCACTGGTCTAACCTTACAAAACGTCCTCAGTACGCTGTTTCCCATCAGCCTCTTTTCTCGCCGTTCATTTCCGCCTGGTTGAACAGGTCATGTGGTCTCCAATGTAGGCTCACCTCTACTCTGCCAAGTCGTTCGTCCTACGTAGGGTCCTGTGCTGTGGACCTGTTGGTAATGTAACCTGCAGCCTCGAGTCTCCTCGTAAACTCAGCAGCTCTTGCAGTGTCCACTATTATTTGGGATGGGTGGAGCTGGGGGCGGGTTCCCTGCTGGTTACCTGTGGCATCCAGAGGCGTTCCAGAGACAGCTCTCTGGTGTAAATGGACTTTAACGTTCACTTTGAAGCCATCAGCGGAGCCCTCCACCATTCTCTCCATGTTTGGAGCCCTGCAGTCGGAATCATTTGAAGCGTTTCCGCCGCCTGACAACGCCGCCGCCACTTCTTTAATCTCCGAGGGCGTTTGATGTAGCAACGAGGTCCACCAATAGTTTTGAAGTCCTGTGTGACACGCCATCAAAGCTGCTGCCGCCGCCGCCGCCCGTGTGCTTTTTTTTGCCTGTCCTTGGCATCATGTAGGTTTCAAAACAGAGTGAGACGGGCAATTAAATAGAAGCACGGGCATCACGCCGCTCGGAGGAAGACAATGACAACAAGAGATTCAGCCGAGACGAGGACGGGATGGAGTACAGGTGTCATCAGGAACCTCAGCAGAGAGACATCAGAAGCGTCTGAGCTGCGAATAAAGGCATCCGGGATGGAGTGATGGGACGACAGATATTTCAAGTGTACAGGCGTGGAGGAGGAGAGAACGTAAAGCTTCTGCATGAGTGTTCCTTCATTTAACAAGAGGCGTATTGTTCTTGTTCAGGTGGACCGCCGCCCTTCAGCACCACTCAGCATCGCTTCTCCTCTCCTACTCCTCCTCATCATCTCTCTCTCTTTTTAAGCAAAAGATGCGTCCTTGGAATAAAAAAAAAAAAAGAAAAAAAAAAAAAAGAAGAGAAAATGCATTTTTGCTTGAGAGGAAAATTATTTCTCAGTATATTAACTATGTGATCACGGTAACCATAGCAACAGGTGGCCGAATAAGAACCCTGTTTTGGAGACTGGTTGCTCCGTCTTGGTATAGCAGGATCCTGGAAGTGGAGGCAGTGTGCCGTTAATGGGTTTACTGACACCGCAAATGTTTTAACCCTGACAGCCCTGTGACCACGCCCCCGCCATCAGATCACATGATGTTTTTAAACCATTCTCAACAAATCAAGTCTGTCACGTGGATTGCTGTTTGTGCATTTTGTCACGTGATGCAAACGATTCGCGCATCTTATTTTGAAAAAGAGCGGCATGAGTGACACAAACTGGATATAATTATGTGACACGCATCTGCGCCTGTGCCTCACCTGGAGTCCACGTCCACGCCTTTGTTCTGAACGACGCTGGAGGGTGTGTGTCACACGCAGAGCACCGAAAGGTGTGAGGCTGGCAGGGACTGGTCAGACAATGGAAGGACTGGGACGGCGGAGGGGGGGGGGGCAAGAGCCACAAACACCGGCTGGCCAATCAGCTGCAGCAGATAGTTAGCAGCACGCACACACACACACACACACACACACACACACACACACACACACACACACACACACACACACACACACACACACACACACACACGGAGACGTGTGGTCCGAGTGCATGAATGGGGCTTCTTTCGGTTGAGTAGCAGGGGGAGGTGGTGGTAGTACCCCCACCCCCAACTACCCCCTCAACCCCCCCCCCCGCCGCCTCATTGATTTATCAAACAGCCTGCTCCTGTTTCGAGCCCAGCTGTATCTGTCAACACACACACACACACACACACACACATTAACGTTTTATACACACGCTATCATTCTGCCTCATGGATGCTGAATTTGGCCTAACTCCAGAGGGTGTGTGTGTGTGTGTGTGTGTGCGTGCGTGCGTGCGTGCGTGCGTGTGTGTGTGTGTGTGTGTGTGTGTGTGTGTGTGTGTGTGAACAGACATAAATCTCGGGCCTTTGCCGCTTCACGCTGACCGTTTGTTGGGACGTGAACCCGTGTCCCCCGGGGCCCAGATCTCCTCGGTGGGGCTTAACGGGGGGCGACCACCAGGGGGCGACCTACAGGTCTGTGCTCTCTGAACTGGTGACGGATTTATTTCCATATGTTTGTCTATGTTTGCTTCAGGTGCTGCAGCTCGCTCCCACCTACAGGGAACCAGTAATATTATCATGTTAAATACGGACGCCCATGGCAACGGTAACCGACGGGAACACGCTCCTCTCCATATTTAGATGCCAGGTTCGTCCTAATCATGTTCTGAGGATGCGAGATCGCCAAGGTTGCTCAATTATACATTCATCCCCGCCATGCATTCGTTCTGCCGCCTCTTTCGCGTTTTCTTCACCTCTCCACCGTCACACAGATTTACGCTCCCTCCCCTCCCCTCCCCCCCCTCAGTGGAAAAAGATGCAAGAATCACACATTAAGCTTTGAACATGAAAGGCAAGGCAGAAAAACAACAAGGACAACAGATCGTTGCATGTGTCTAAGCGTGTTTGTGTGTTTTTGTGTGTATCTAGGGCTTCTTTCTGGCGCTGGAATTTTCCCATCTAACGTGCATGTATGCATATTTAAGATGTCGTTTGGATGTTTGCTTCTTTCATGCTTTGCTTTTTTTTGCATTTACCTGTCTGCCGCTGCTCGTCTACCAGATCTAAAAACAACCTTTTCTATCGTGTTCGCGCGACCTTTCTGTCGCAAATCCGTAGCGTTAAGTTAAAATAATCCCAGCGTCTCAATCCAAACAAGAGCAGCCCCCTTTTTTTTTTCTAAACCGTACCTCGCTCCTGTTTTTAAAAGTTCACAGCGTGAGGTTTGAAGTCAACGAGTCTGAAATGAAAACATGCAGCATGTATTCGGTTCGCTTCTCCAACAGATCCAACTGCAGATGAATCTCTGTGTGAATGCAATTTTAAGGGTTAGAGGCATAATCCTCCAAACATAATTCTGACAGTTTTAGCACATGAAAGAGCAAAAACAGCAGGGGGGTGAGCGGGAATAAAGCCCGCCATCGAATGACACTCAGTGGGTCGTCACTTAAAACCAGACGCCTGACGGAGGAGAGGTAGATTTTCTGGGAGCGGAGGTGAAACGTCTTTTTTTGTGCATTCCTGAAACCGTATTTGAAGAAAGCGTCCAGTCGCGACTACGAGACGAAGCGTTTAGTCACGAACAGATGATTAAATCAAACTTCTTCTTTTCCTAACGGGACACGCCTAACGTGTCTCTATCTTCTTCATCCTCCTCTCAGGTCTTCCTTCTTTACATCCATCCACCTTTTCTTTGGTCTTCCTCTTTGCCTTCTAGCCTGGTCGCTCCATCCTCATCACCCTTATACTCACCTGCCATCAGGCAGGTAAATGGAAAAAATAAATTAAATACTTATATTTATCCAGGGATGTTATGGTTATTGTCCGTTTAACTTCAACAATTTTATTTTTACTCAAAATTGCTGAATTTTCACATTTGCCACCTACATCCTGATCAGAGACCTGCGGTGAGTCATTGATCACCATGGATTGATCAATGACTCCACTAGCTGTGCTGGTAGCTAAACAGACCGTAATGCTAACTCTATATGTCGCTATTAAAATGTTCAAACGCGTTTGATCAATGAACTAAATTCCCATTTTGTTTTTCTGTCAACATCTCCATGTGTGTAACGTCTTTCTGGAGTTGAGCGCTCCTGAAACCGCTGGGAAGTGAGGCACGCAGTTCTCCTGCCTCATGGTAGGGGGCGCTGGTGATCCCAGAGATTCCTCTTCCTCAGCTGTAGAAGAAGTGACAGTAAACTACAATCTATAATCAGAGAGTCAAGAGCAGCCATTCATTTGTTTTCCACTCGCCTTGCTTTACTATAACCACGTAGGGTTACATCTACACTCAACATTTTTTCTCTGTTTTTGTTCTGAAGGAGCGGCGCATGAACTTCATTTATAAGTAACCGTAACATAAAAAACGTGTAGGTTTTTTAATCAAATGTGCTTATTTGTGTGTTTAATAATTCTGCTCTGAGACTTTGAAAATAAACCACTCACTGTTGCTAATTAAACGGTGAATAAGCTCAACTGTAGGTTGGTATGTGCGTAAACATCTGCATCTGATTATGATGAAGTCATTCAGTCAAATGTGTTTTAATAGATTTGAATCATCCACACAAGTGAAGTGTGTGTTTGTGTGTTTGTATCCTCATAAAGGAAATGTCTGTTCATGTTGCGCAGCGCCGACCTTTTTGGTCATTAAAAGCTTTCATTTAAAACGGCACAACTTGAGTGCATCATGCATCAGTTCATGTGACTGGCCTTCATCCCACTCCCACTTAAAGGACTAATAAAACATGTCAGCTGAGTGAGAAACCGATCATCTACTGGTTTCAGCTGCTCTGGTTAGCGATGTATCGTTAGCGCCCCCTTTTTACCCCACAGAAAGATCTCATCTCTCAGCTTCACCTCACTTCCAGAAATTGCTCTTATGTTCTGTAATGCATCAAACACCTGAGCTGCTGTGGAGGAGCAGCGCCGAGCGGCGCGAGTACAAAGAGAGTATGGATTTATTGGGGAGTCGTGCACGTTGTCGTCGGATGTAATGTATTGCTGTGTTCTGGCAGGAGCCGCTTTAGTTTTACATGTCGGCCCAGCATCCATCACAGCGGCTGCCTTCAGCTTTTAACACGCCAGCACGGAGGAAGCGTGCCGACAGCAAATCAGCACACACACACACACACACACACACACACACACACACACACACACACACACACACACACACTGTTTTTCTACCACTTTTAGAGTGTAGGCTTAAAAAATGAACGCTTCAAACAACCATCCGTTAGACCAACAGAACGTCAACAGAAGCTACGGAGCGCTGGAGTTCATCTGAGCTCACAGTCAAAGAGCAGCGTCTTCCTTCCTTCCTTCCTTCTCTGGACGTTCCCGTGAAGATCTCATGGAGTCCACGCCAGGGTCAGAGGGCAGGTGTGCTGTTAGCCTCATAGCTGCTGGAATGCTCAAATTACAGATGGCACCAAACATTTAACAATGTAGGAATGTCAGCTAGCTAACTGCTTGTGTAGCTGCTGCCACTGACTATTTTTAGAGTCCGCCCAAATATTGCACCAATCAGAGAACAGTTCCAACAGTGTCAGTGAATGGTGGCAAAAGCCCCGCCCCCTGGAATCGAGTAACTTCCGATATCCCCCCCAATATAAAGTAATCCTGAGTTGCTCTTTCTGATATTTCTTGGGATCGACCCAATAAATGTCAGAACCTACGTCTGATCTAATGTCGTTTTTCAGTTAGCGGCTAATGTGGGCCGCCTTGTCACAACCAATCAGCTCCTCAATTATAAAAGTTATGAGAGCAACTTATAGGAACAAGTGGGACAAGGTGAAGATAATTTGAAGCGCAGAAACATTAGAGGGAAAGCAGTCTGATTTTGTCCAAGTGGAATAATGTGGTTTAAACCGGGGTTTAGCTCCCATCCTGACATGTGTCAAACGTGTGACACCAGCCTGTTTGAATTGCAGAGGTGAGTGACAGTTGTAGCCCAATAGAAGCCCAATTATTCTGCAGCACTGTGGTGCATGAACTGCTTTGTCATCACCCTGGGGAGTTCTGAAAACCCAACAGGAAAGACGTCTCGGTCCATGTTCCGTGGCTCACAGCCCCAGACAGGCAGGTTTTAACCCCCTAGCACATCGCAATTAGTCCCTGCTCTCCGGCTCAAAGTGCGCTCATCAGTTGGGTTCGGGTTTGATGAAAACCCTCCCCCCCCCAACTTTTATAATATTTCAGTGAGTGCCTTGAACTGCTAAACTCACTAAGAGGTATCAAATTGCACTTCAGCAGCTGAATAAATGAACACCCTTCAACCCATTTTATTCACTCTGGATGGAAAAGTACCTCCTCTTCATCGGTTAGAATAATCCAGTCGGTAAAGCTGAATGTCCCGGTGCCCCTCAAACGCTGGGTGAGTCAGCCTGGAATAAATATCCATATGAAATAGACTGTAATCAATCTGATAAAACCAGAGGAGTCCTGAGCAGCTGCAGCGCCGCTGGAGAGAACTCTTTTACCACAAACCCAGTGTAGGAAAGAAAGTCTTCAGCCGGCCACCCACAAACAGCTGGTCCCACGTCCATGGGAAGGGAGGTGGGGGGTGGTGTGGGTGGGTGGACACCTCCATTATCGTATAAAGTCTCTGCAATGCTCATGTAAGCTACAGTTTGTTCATATAGGCATCAGCAAGCTACGCTAGTTTACTAGACGCTCGATTGGTCACTACGCTCCGAATCACTAAAGGAACAAGGCATTCAGAGACTGCAACATCCTGCGACACCCCTGAATTCATAATTTTACCCTGACCTACACATTTTTGTGCCTCTGGCTTCCTGAAAATGTTGCTTTTTGCTTTTTGTGATAATGTCTCATCAGATTTCCGAGATGTGTACCTAAAAAGATATCAAAGTGAAACTTTTTCAAGGTCAGGGTTGTGATCTAATTTACATCCCTTTGCCTCGCTGAATATAACGCCTTTTTGTTTCGTCTTTCTATCTCAGCCGGTTCCTGAGATATGCGCAAAAAATGCACAAAAGTTGAAATTTGACCTTGAACTCGTTTTCTCAAGGTCAAGGTCATCATCTAATTTTCATCCTCTTTGCTGCCCGAGTAGTGTGCTTTTTGTTTCATCTTTCTATCTGCAACGGTTGTGAAGATATTTGGTGGACGGAGGGACGAATGGACGGACACTGACAATTACAATACATCTTCTCGGGATGTAATAAATGTGATCAATTAATGATTGTATTAGATCTCGGTGTAAAACAGGCTCCTGTCATGAATCAATATTGAATTACCGTCAAATCTAGATGGTTTATCAGACTCTGCATTGATTTGACGAGAATTAAAATAACTCCTGTCAGTGATCGATGGAGGAGTTTTCATTTTGGATGTTGATGCAGGATCAACAGGGGTCCTTAAGCTAACACGTTAGCTCGCTAACGAAAGCAACACACACCCACATCCCAAACAGACGAGTCAAACAGTACATTCTGGTGCAGCGTGTCTGTAACCCGCAGACCTCCAGCTAATTGGGAGGGTTTCTTCCTAATTGGAGAACTTTTCCTCGACTTTTGGCTCAGACTGCTGGGAACTTCCTGTGATGCTCTGATCTCATCTCCTCACAAAGCCAACACCAGGGAAAGGGTTCTCGAATGCAGCGCTCTGAGTCACGGGGTCAATTAGTCTGTGAAGAGCCGTTGGTAAGCAATCTAAGGCAGGTTCCCCATCCAGATTAAAGTCACCACAGTAATGGAATCAGGGCATTTCATTCCACTTCCTGTTCAGATTAACCCTTGTCTCAACATTCACAGAGGGTCTCAGCAGCTGAACAGTCACTCCTGTGGGAACATTTACGGGAAACACGTTCCCCCCAGCTCTGCTGGCCTTAAAGGTCGTGTCCAGCTCCCAGCCCTCGAGGCCAGGTTTACCAACCGGACACTAATTTAATCCAGGAGCTGAGCGCAGGAACAGTTTGTTAATGGACACTAAAGACAGCGCTGACGGACTACCTGCCCTGGCAGGACGTTTGTTTCAGGTGTGGACGAAGCACCGGGGGGAACATGAAACAGTGTCCTCCCACGGTCTCTTAGAGCTAACGTTCTGGTACCATTAACACCGACAGCATCACTTGAGCCCCGTCCTCTCATCTCACCTTTATGTAACACACTTCATTAACGCTGAAAGCCCGTGAGCCTGGACGAGAGAACCGCAGATGGAACTCCATCAGATGAGGTGTGAATGAACCCAGAATGTCCCCCAACGGTCAGGATGTACCCGCCGGGTGAAGGATACCTGCTAGGTGGCATGGAGTCTAATGGCTAACATGTTTCTGGGAACACGTAGAGCCAACATGCTTTTCGGAACACGTAGTGTTGACATGTTTTTGTGAACACGTAATGCTAACATGTCTTTGAGAACACCTACCGCTAACATGTCTTTGTGAACACGTGATGCTAACATGTGTTTGGGAACACCTGCCGCTAACATGTCTTTGGGAACACGTACTGCTAACATGTCTTTGGAAACAGATAGCGCTGACATGTTTTTGGCAACACGTAATGCTAAAAAGTTTTTGGGAACATGTAGCGTTGGCATGTTTGTGGTAACACATACCGCTAACATGCTTTTGGGAACACATAACGCTGACATGTTTTTCAGAACACGTAGTTGTTGACATATTTTTGGGAACATGTACCGCTAACATAATTTTGGGAACACGTAGCACTAACATGTCTTTGGGAACACGTACCGCTAACATGTTTTTTGAAACACATCATGCTCAAACGTTTTTGGGAACATGTAGTGAAGGCATGTTTTTGGGCACACGCATCGCTGACATGTTTTTTGGAACACACAGCGCTGACACGCTTCCCACCTTGTCTGGGCGATCTGACACGGATGGACAGACACCCCCAGAAAAACCGTAGCATCAGGAAGAAAGTAGCCTCATTAAGGGCTGCATGCTGATAGATTACTAGTAGATCGGGGATTGAAGGATAAATGGATTATTGATCGTTTCTCCTGCTGTACGCTCAACTGATCACAGAAACCCTCGTCCCCCTCGTCCATCAGTCACATCACACACTGAAGCAGAGGTGTTTGTCACCTTGCTTTTTTAATGAACGAGTCATTTATCTCATTATTTTGACATCCAGCGACTTCACCACGCTCACTAATGGAGTTGGTTTTGGCTCTTAATTAATGTTTTCACGTTGGAGAACAAATGATTTGCTTCCTTGTGCAGTTTTTTTCCCCTCAGTCTTGGTTATCATTTTTTTTCGTGTCACCCATTCGGTTGACATGTTTGTGTTTGGCTGCATTTTGTTGGTAGTAATAGGGCTCAGGTGTGCCACTGACTGACAGCTGGTAGAGACCTGTCTCCTCAGACAGAATGTCCTGATGGGCTTCAAAATAAACTGTCCTGTCCCACAGTGCGAAGCGCTGGATGTTCATTTAATCATTTAAACATCCTCATTAAGACTCAGCTAACGGCTAACGGCGCATGTGCTAAGCACACGTTGTTGCTACGGCCACAGACACTTCCTTCCTGCTGCACGTTTGTGGAATCAAAACTGAACTCCTGAGTTCATTTCAAGATCAAGCATTCAGGCTGAACTTGGCTGTCAGCTCCTGCAGAGGATGTTCATGACATGACTGCAGGGTTTGCTCATCTGGAAACTTTAAGAATCTCCCTTATTCCAGACACTGCAGAGCTGGATTATTTCAGACAGTCAGCTCCTTTCAACAGTCACTCTGCATGCAGACACATCGCTGATCCTCATTGTCCCAAAACGCACAGACCCTTTGAATTTTTGAATCTTGCTTCCTTGTTCACCTGCATCAGACTCAAATCAGGAAATTCATTCATGGAGGTAATAATTAATGCTAAAGCACAGGGCACCGCCACCTTCTTTAACCCTTACAGCCCTATGATCACGCCCCCTTGATCAGATCACATGATGTTTTTTTGACTGTATATAATTATGTTAGAAGCCTGTGGCAAACTTTTTTGGAGCTCAGAATTAATTTGATGAGCAT
This sequence comes from Antennarius maculatus, assembly GCA_013358685.1. NCBI lineage: Eukaryota > Metazoa > Chordata > Actinopteri > Lophiiformes > Antennariidae > Antennarius > Antennarius maculatus. The sequence goes on from CM023612.1 coordinate 24,586,104, forward strand.
GTTTTTGGTTTTTATGTGCAATAAAATACAATTTGTTCCATTTTCAAATTTGACTGCGTGTGTCTATTTTGCCCCAATATGTCAATATAATAAGTTACTGGGAAAGAAAAACTATCTCTTCATATAGCTGACGTTGTGCTGAAGATAAACATATCAAGCATGGTTTAAATAATTTTTAATGTGGTATATTGAGACAAAAAACGGCCAAAATAGGTCAAGGCTGTAAGGGTTAACGTCTCTTTAACTCACCTGCGATGAAGGTGTGAGGCGTTCATGGAGTTTTCTCCTCTGGCTCAAGTCCTCAACTAATTGGACTAAATAAATAAATCCACTGCGGACTAATTTGATTCAATTGTGTGAGTGTGTGTCAATAGTTCTGGCCTTCCACCGCTGGCCTGATTAAATTCATCTTGTTAGCAGGTGTGTGTTTCTCCCCTCAGGTCAACCGACTGATGAAGGCAGAAGAAACTGGCTTTTAAAACCAGGATGCATCCAGAATTCTGTTCACGGTTCACACACACACACACACACACACACACACACACACACACTCACACACACGCACATAGACTGCCTCCAATTAGCCGTCCGCTGCCCCCCCCCCCGCCCCTCCCCCACCTCATCATTAGAGCGGTGAGCGTCATCATTTCGGAGAACGTTAGCGACGGAGGAGCCCCGCCCCGCCCTGAGGCGCCGCTCGTTGGTATTCCACAGGTGACCCCGCCTCCTCTTCCTCCACGTTGTTCCTGAGTTCCTCTGAACGCTTTCAGCAGCTCATTTAGCTCCGCCCACTCGGCGTTTCCAGTTCTGGCCCCGGTGAAGAAGGACCACGGGGGCCGTAAAACGGGCTGCTGTCTCTGAAAACGTCAGCTTCCCATTGGATGATCATCAAACACAACGCCAAACTTACAACAAGTCTCCGCCTCTCACCTACCACCACCTGTGATTGGCTGGGACTTGGATCAGAGATGCTGTCTGGGGTTCTGCCTCAGAATCTGAGGAGAAAACTGCAGCTTCCTTGGATTGGCGGATTTATCTGTGGGCAGCCGGCGCGCCATCAGATGTTGTTCCAACTAAAATCCCTTCAGAACTTATTGTGCATAACCTGCTCAGCCCCAACAACAGACACACACCATTAATGACTACATGCTGAATGCTGTTCCGCGTTTAGCAGCCAGAGAAGCAGATATTTCCCCGCGGAGTTGGCCGAGACAAAAACCAGTCAAAGACTTACATTTGCCAGATGGATAAGCACAACAGCGAATTAATGCTAATGTTCCCCCGTAACGGCTGCAAGTGTGAATAAGCCACTATTTGTAAGAGAGATATCCAGTGGGTTGTTTCTGTTGTTTTCATAAATGGAGGTTCAGAAATATGTGGAATTATTACCAACTGAACAGAAGTTTCTGTATTCATTATTCATTCCTCTAATTACTGACAGAACCAGATCAGAACCGGATCAGAACAAAAGCTCTGGTCCAAGCTTTGGAGCACAAGAGTAAATTATGAACCGACCATGTTCTGTATCAGCTGCAGAAATTCGTCTTTAGAAGACTTTTAAAATCCTTAAGTTGTCATAGGTTACTCGCGGTTAACGCGTTCCAGGAAACACAAGCGAATAATAAATTCCATGATATTGTGACAAACTATTTGTCTTATTATTTGAGATCTGAACCCCCCCATACTGATATTAAATCACCTTCTATCTGTATTACCTTTAAAACACTCTGATAGACTGTTTAAAGCACTTTTGTGTCTCACGGAAGTCTGAGATTCACGGAACGTAACGTTATTACATCAGTGTAAAATTTTGAATTCGGGGGTGTCGCGGGATGATGCCGTCTCTGACTGCCTTGGTTCCAGTTTTATTATTTGTCGTTTTGTTTTATCATTTGTTGATTTATTTTGTTATTATTACTGGTTTTATTTTTATGTATTGGTTTATTGTCTTTATTTGTTGGTTTACTTTGTTAGTATGTTTGTTCATTTTATTTTTTTTATTTTGTTCATGTTTGTTGGTTTATTTTATTACTTGTTGGTTTATTTTATTATTCCTCATTTTATTTTATTATCATTTGTTGATTTATTTTACTATTATTGTTTGTTGGTTTATTATTGTTTGTTTCTTTACTTTACTTTTTGGTGTATTTTATTTATTGGTTTATTTTCCGTGACCCACTACGGCGGATACAGCAGCAGAAAATGAACGGATGGATAGATGGTTTATTTTCTCATTTTTTGGTATACTTCATTAGTATTTGTTTGTTTTTTTTTTTTTTTTTTTAATTTTTAATTTTAATTTTATTTTTACTACTTGTTGGTTTATTCTATTATTTGTTGGTTTATTCTATTATTTGTTGGTTTATTCTAGAGGAAGCTTCGCTGCCCTACGATCTGACACGAGGATGAGAGACACATCCAGACTCAGAGCTTCCACCTCCTCTGTCCTGCCTTCCAGTTGTGGGGAGACGAAAACGCTCCGTGTGATTTCCTCTTCTTCATCTGCAAAATAGAATTATCTTCAGTGATTGTTGACAGTTTTGTACTAAAAGTCAGGATGTTCTGACAGAGCTCTAAAACAGCCTTAACTCCAGCTGATAGTGTGGCGTGTGTGTGTGTGTGTCTGATGGTGTTAAGTTTAGAAGAAGCGAGTCTTTGTTTGCGTATGAGGGGAATAATTATCAGTGCAGTCACACTTGAGGACCAGCCTTCCTCAGAAGTCTTCATCGGGCCCTGCTGGCAGGTCCCTTTTTGTTCGCTGATCAACGCGCCGTCACGCTGAGTTTCTCTCGTTTGGCTCGGTCTGATCAAAAAATTCACCGACAGTCTTTCGAGTGGTGAAGCAGGCGTTGGCGGTGACGGCTGCCCAGACCGAACTAATCGATCGGCGATACGTAACGGAGGATCAGCTGCTGCTTTGATGCTTCAACTCTCGGAGAATGAAGTAAAGCAGACCGGTCCGGATTCTACTGAATAGTCAACCGTTAACGGGTTTCCGTTCCCCCGCCCCCCCCCCCGCGCCTCTTAACATTAACGCTGCTGCAGCCTGAATTTTAATTTCAGCCTATAAACTAATCTTCAGTCGGATTAACGAAGCGCTGACCCGCCCGTCTGACATCAGGGCGGCCCTTTTCAGGCAACGGCTGCCTCGCCGAACGCAGCGGCGACATCACTTCCTGTTTCTGTGCGAGGTGCGGATGGCTGCGCTCAACAACGGGCGGCTAAGACCTTGAGAGTGAGTGGCAGCGAGGTGATTAGCGCGGCTCTGGAGATGGCGGAGGAGACTTACACATGGATACACACAGGCTCCCGCTCAGGATCACGGCTGGATATGCTCAAACGTTCTTAAGAGATTTACATCCCATAATTGTAGCGGCGAGCTCGCCGTGTACATGACAGCACTGTTGAGAGTCCCTCCAACTAAAGTGATGAACCCTGTATCTGAGGTTGTCGCTAGTTTACAGGAAAAAAGAAATAGCATCCAGCCTAACGAACAAATCCACTGTCTCCTGCCTGCTGGAGACCCGTTACCCTGACTTCAGGTAACGGGGCCCCTGGTGGCCCCGTTACCTGACCCTAACCCTAACCCCTAACCCTAACCTTAAACCTAACCCTTAACCTGACCCTAAACCTCCACCTCAACCTAAACCTAACCCTTAACCTAAACCTAAGCGTAAACCTAACCCTCAACCTATCCCTAACCTTAAACCTAACCCTCAACCTATCCCTAACCTTAAACCTAACCCTTAACCTATCCCTAACCTTAAACCTAACCCTTAACCTATCCCTAACCTTAAACCTAACCCTTAACCTATCCCTAACCTTAAACCTAACCCTTAACCTATCCCTAACCTTAAACCTAACCCTTAACCTATCCCTAACCTTAAACCTAACCCTTAACCTATCCCTAACCTTAAACCTAACCCTCAACCTATCCCTAACCTTAAACCTAACCCTTAACCTATCCCTAACCTTAAACCTAACCCTTAACCTATCCCTAACCTTAAACCTAACCCTTAACCTATCCCTAACCTTAAACCTAACCCTTAACCTATCCCTAACCTTAAACCTAACCCTTAACCTATCCCTAACCTTAAACCTAACCCTTAACCTATCCCTAACCTTAAACCTAACCCTTAACCTATCCCTAACCTTAAACCTAACCCTAAACCCCATCATACTCCCCCATCAGACCCCCCATCGGACTCCCCCATCGGACTCCCCCATCGGACTCCCCCATCGGACTCCCCCATCGGACCCCCCATCGGACCCCTCATCGGACTCCCCCATCGGACTCCCCCATCGGACCCCCCATCATACTCCCCCATCGGACTCCCCCATCGGACCCCCCATCGGACTCCCCCATCGGAACCCCCCATCGGACTCCCCCATTGGACCCTGTGCCTCCTAGGGGAGAGCTGTGACGATGACCTTAGAGACCACCCAGTTTCTCCATGACAACCCTGCAGGAATTGGTGACGTGTCACGGTTTAGTGGTTTTCCCTCCCCACCACGGCGAGCCCTGGTGAGTGTGTGTATCCCTCCCCACCACGGCGAGCCCTGGTGAGTGTGTGTATCCCTCCCCACCACAGCGAGCCCTGGTGAGTGTGTGTGTATCCGTGTGAGGCTGAGGACGTCCCAGACGCTGGTGTTAACGCTTGTTCTCTGAAGCCCAACGCCCCCCGGTGAACGTTGGCGCTCCTCTGCCTCCGCCTGCGCCGCACACATCAGTTAGCTTCACCAGTCGGTTCAGTCAAATGAATTGGCAGTCGTGTGCGTGTGTGTGTGTGTGTGTGTGTGTGTGTGTGTGTGTGTGTGTGTGTGTGAGAGAGAGGGAAGGCAGTGAGATGCTAAATTAATAGCAGTCATCTTTACATGCTTTCCTCTGCTAGCTAAGTCTGATAACGAACAGACTAGAATGCCTGCGGTTAGGGTCACACAAATACAACATCAAACACACACACACACACACACACACACACACACACACACACACACACACACACACACACACACAAACATAAAGTAGGAACACAAACGCAACAACTTGACATGAGCCTTAAGCGCCTGCGGCGTGTAGGACACTGTCGGTCTGTGTGGGTTCGTCTCACCGCTTTCGTCTTGTTTATCTCTCTTCCATTTTTGTTTCTGGAAGCCACACACACACACACACACACACACACACACACACACACACACATATGGTTGCTGGGTGCCATGGTAGTGATCAGAAGGGACAACTTCACACGTTCTTATTCACACACAAACCTACCGACCCACAAAAAACACACCTACACAAATGCATAAGCAGGAATGGGGGGGGTGGGGGGCGCCTCTGGGGGGGGTGGGACTGCTGCTTCTGTAGAGGTGCGGAGGGGAACCCCCCAACCCAACCCCCCCAAGCTGCTGCTTTGCCATTTTCCTCCCAGTGTGTGCATCTGTGAGTGTCTGTCTGTGTGTAGAAGCAAGATTGCAGCGCTTTCACAGAGGGAGGGGGCGGTGGGTGGGGGGGAAGCCAGCCAAGGTTGTGTGTGTGTGTGTGTGTGTGTGTGTGTGTGTGTGTGTGTGTGTGTGTGTGTGTGTGTGCGCGCGCCATCCCATTGGGTGAGACTGAAGCCAACTCCAGGAAATGGATTGGCATGGAGGACCTCGACAGGGATTCTGGGGTGAAGATGAAAGAGTTCTTTCACACACACCAACACACACACACCAACACACACACACACACACACACACACACACACACACACACACACACACACACACCAACTCTCTTTCTCTCTCTCTCTTGCTCGCCCTCTCTCTTTTTTGCTGCAGGATACACTCTTTATCTTCGCCACGCGGGTTCTAACACATGTTCACATCCATACACAAACTAGGGATATGCACACCCACACATAAAACACACACATTGACAAAACAAGACGTTTCCATCAAATATTTAGCGCCTGTACCCCCGTCTGGTGTCGCAGCCCCACATTTAGCTGGGAGATTGAACTCCACCGAGTGGAGAGTCAGACTCACAATTTCCAAAGTGTGACCGCTCTTCTCAGCAGGATCGTCTGAACGCCTCTGATTCCGGGACGAACGCTTGGATCAATTATCAGACTCCTCCACGAGTCACTGAGCCAGTTTTAGTTTTTCCAATGTGCTCATCGTCTAGAGTTAAAGAAGAATCCAAATGTGCTCAAAGGAAAAGGTGACAGCAAGAGCAGACGTCCTGGAGGATGATGAAGGTGTCATCAGTCAATCAATCAATCAAGTTTTATTTTTAAAGCGCTTAATCATGGCAACAGACATTTCAATGCGCTTTAACAGACAGGAAAACCCAACTGAACCCTCCAGAGCATAGGCAACAGTGGAGATTCTTCCTTGTTGAGGAAGAAACTCCAGGCAGGACCCAGACTCTTTTGGGCGGCCATCGGCCTTGACTCGTTGGGTGGAAAAGAAAGGAAGATAAGATCAGGGTAAGAGACAGAGAGAGAGAGTGTCAGATAGACCAGACAGTGTTTTTATGTTTATAGTTAGACAATTTGAGGCAGGCCCTGAATTTGGAACAAGAAAGTCGGGCTGCGTTCACCAACTCCTAGGTTTTTGCCGTAAATGCATGTTCCCCATCATGTAGTTGGTTAATTCAAGGCACAATAACAACTGCATGGATGACTGTCTGGTGGCACAGAGGAAGAAAAGAAGCAGGACCCCAGCTGTAACATCTGCCTGAGCTGGTCAATCAATCAAGTTTTATTTATATAGCGCTTAATCACATTTGAAGACATTTCAAAGTGCTTTACAGATAGAAAGCCAACAGTGCCCTCCAGAGCAAGCATAAGCGACGGTGGCGGGGAAAAATTCCCTCATTGAGGAAGAAACTCTGGGCAGGACCCAGGCTCTGGAGGCCACCTTGACATGTTGGGTGGGAACAAGAAATACACCGGGGATAGAGATTGTCATGGGAGGCGGAATATGGACCCAAATGCAGAACACCAAAAGCTAATCTTTTCCCCAAACAGAACAAAATCACAAAATCAGGAGAGACTACCAGGAGCCAAACTTGAGAAAACGAACCAGCATCTAGCTGTCATTGAGCCAGGCTTAAAAAGCCTTACGGTGATTAGCACCAATTGAGTCCAGGTGTGAAACTCAGTTACTGGTGTGTGGATGAGTATCAGGTGTGGAGCCGTGGCTCCACCCACAAGCCTGGCCCATCTCCCTGCCACACACCAGCACCGCCACGCCCAACCGTGACAGAGATAGGTCAAGTAAAAGAGACAGAGAGAGTGGCAGATAGGCCAGATTGGGTTTAATGTCCATAGTGTTCCCCACCTGTGAACAGAAGCACAAAGACAGCAGCAGTATCGTGCAGACAGAGAGTGTGATTTAACAGTAGTAAATTATAAAAACATAGAAAGATAGAGAAAGAGAAGCAGTAGACAGAAGCAGTAGGACTGCACATGGGAGGGTGATGAGGCACAGGTGACGCCCATCAGGGCAGGGCAGCCAATCACAAGAGGGAAACTTGACAGGAACAGGAAGTAGAGCGTCTGAAAGGAGTGTCAAAAGAAGACAGGAGGTTGAGAGTAAACCCGACCTCGATGAGGCCTGAGGCTGGAACAGAACGCCAACAAGAACGGTTTGGTCAGCAGAGGTTCTCCTTCAAGGACATGGATGGAAACATGGATGGAAACATGGATGGAAACATGGATGGAAACATGTTTGGAAACATGTTTGGAAACATGGATGGAAACATGGATGGAAACATGGATGGAAACATGGATGGAAACATGTTTGGAAACATGTTTGGAAACATGGATGGAAACATGTTTGGAAACATGTTTGGAAGCATGGATGGAAACATGTTTTGAAACATGTTTGGAAACATGGATGGAAACATGGATGGAAACATGGATGGAAACATGGATGGAAACATGGATGGAAACATGTTTGGAAACATGTTTGGAAACATGGATGGAAACATGGATGGAAACATGTTTGGAAACATGTTTGGAAGCATGGATGGAAACATGTTTTGAAACATGTTTGGAAACATGGATGGAAACATGGATGGAAACATGGATGGAAACATGTTTGGAAACATGTTTCCATCCATGTTTCCAAACATGTTTCCAAACATGTTTGGAAACATGTTTGGAAACATGGATGGAAACATGGATGGAAACATGTTTGGAAACATGTTTGGAAACATGGATGGAAACATGGATGGAAACATGGATGGAAACATGGATGGAAACATGTTTGGAAACATGTTTGGAAACATGTTTGGAAACATGGATGGAAACATGGATGGAAACATGGATGGAAACATGTTTGGAAACATGTTTGGAAACATGGATGGAAACATGGATGGAAACATGTTTGGAAACATGTTTGGAAACATGGATGGAAACATGGATGGAAAAATGGATGGAAACATGTTTGGAAACATGTTTGGAAACATGGATGGAAACATGTTTTGAAACATGTTTGGAAACATGGATGGAAACATGGATGGAAACATGTTTGGAAACATGTTTCCATCCATGTTTCCAAACATGTTTCCAAACATGTTTGGAAACATGTTTGGAAACATGGATGGAAACATGGATGGAAACATGTTTGGAAACATGTTTGGAAACATGGATGGAAACATGGATGGAAACATGGATGGAAACATGGATGGAAACATGGATGGAAACATGGATGGAAACATGTTTGGAAACATGCTTTACAGTAATTTGGTTTTCTTCAAGCAGGAGAGAGTCTGACGTGAACATCTGAATGGAGCTGAAGTGCATCAGAACCCAGAAAACACACACACAGAGCTGTTGTGTTATTTTTTGTGCAGTTGTCAAATTGTGTGTTTAAGTGTGTGTGGAAGCTGACGTGCTTCTGTGTGTGTGTGTGTGTGTGTGTGTGTGTGTGTGTGTGCCGTTTTCTCCGTGAGTGACACGTAAAAAGCCACTAATTATCTTACAGATAATTACTGCTATTGAGAGGGAAGTGTTCCTTCCTTTGATTGGTCGACAGCTCCGGGGCCAAATCGCGCTGCCGCAACTTTTTATTCCCTGTTTTTAATTCATCTCATCATCTGATTTATATCATTTGAAAATAGTTCCTGTCAACAAGCACTTGAATGTTTTGCAAAGTTGGTCTTGAGAAAAGATGAAACCTGTAATTGTGTTTGAAAGATGCAACCGGTAGCCACGACGTATGATTTTTTAAATTGATAAAAACGTATTATTCTATCAATGGCAATATCCTGACACAATTCAGGTAAGACTGAAAGATAATAAAGAAGTATTGCTAGTAATATTCCTCCCACCTCAACAATAGAAGAGAAGCTGATCTCATTCTGACACACAGCGTTGCTGCCAGCGGCAACACAAACATACTGTTGTCACAGGATCGTCCCCGGCAACCGTCTCCAGACAAGAAATAAAACCCCGTCTTCCTCTGCATGGAAGGGAAAGTTCATTATGACTGAAGAACAGTATTTATAGTCACTAATGCTCATGGACACACACACACACACACACACACACACACACACACACACACACACACACACACACACACACACACACACACACACACACACACACAGAACAAACAGCGTGTTTCTAAATAAAGGGCTCATTAACAGTTAGTGTCTCAGAATAAAGAGGTCCTGCTGGTTCTGGTCCTCGTGGCATTCCCCTGCAGGAACCTGGGATGTGTGTGTGTTCTTGTTCACCTGTGTGTGTTCTCGTTCACCTGTGTGTGTTCTCGTTCACCTGAGTGTGTGTCGCTTAGAGACAGACACGTTTTGTTGCGTCGTGATGCTGTGGCTGTTCGAAGTAGTCGGTTCCACCTGAAGGATTGATTATCAGATGTGAGCTTCACCTGTGTCCCTCTGAACCCCACCTGTGTCACTGCTCCACACCTGTGTCTCACCAAACCTCACCCGTGTCTCACTGAACCTCACCTGTGTCTCAATGAACCTCACCTGTGTCTCACTGAGCCTCACCTGTGTCTCACTGAGCCTCATCTGCTGCTGAGTTCATGTTACCTCCAGAAAGTAGTGCATCCCTGGGATGCGCTTCAAGAAAAATGTGTGCATCCCAACATGACGTCTATGTGTCCCAAAAGTAATAACAGAATATACAGTAGAAGCGTACACAAGGATTGAGTTTAACCAATAGTACAATATAAAAACTAAACAAACTGTTAGTTTTAATGTTTTTATTAATAACATCATAACTGTTTCAGTAAAAAGAAAAAAAAGTAAAATTGTATATTAGTTTTATCAAAATTTTAAAGCCTGGTAGTCTTTTAAAAAACATATTTAGAAATAAATAAAGACGTAACACAGTTTTTTGTTCACTTTTGCTTTTCACTCAAGTTTTCTTTGCCTTTAATTCATATATTCTCCTGTGGACACTGAACCAAACTGACAGAACCTTCACACACATTTAGTAATATCTGTAGTTATATCTGTAGTAATATCTGTAGTAATATCTGTAGTAGTATCTGTAGTTATATCTGTAGTAATATCTTTAGTAATATCTGTAGTTATATCTGTAGTAATATCTGTAGTAACATCTGTAGTAATACCTGTAGTAATATCTGTAGTTATATCGGCAGTAATATCTGTAGTTATATCTGTAGTAATATCTGTAGTAATATCTGTAGTAATATCTGTAGTTATATCTGTAGTAATATCTTTAGTAATATCTGTAGTTATATCTGTAGTAATATCTGTAGTAACATCTGTAGTAATACCTGTAGTAATATCTGTAGTTATATCGGCAGTAATATCTGTAGTTATATCTGTAGTAATATCTGCAGTAATATCTGTAGTTATATCTGTAGTAATATCTGTAGTTATATCTGTAGTAATATCTGCAGTAATATCTGTAGTAATATCTGTAGTAATATCTGTAGTAATGTCTGTAGTAATATAATATCTGTAGTTATATCTGTAGTAATATCTGCAGTAATATCTGTAGTAATATCTGTAGTTATATCTGCAGTAATATCTGTAGTTATATCTGTAGTAATATCTGCAGTAATATCTGTAGTAATATCTGTAGTTATATCTGCAGTAATATCTGTAGTAATATCTGTAGTTATATCTGCAGTAATATCTGTAGTTATATCTGTAGTAATATCTGCAGTAATATCTGTAGTAATATCTGTAGTTATATCTGCAGTAATATCTGTAGTTATATCTGTAGTAATATCTGTAGTAATGTCTGTAGTAATATAATATCTGTAGTAATATCTGTAGTAATATCTGCAGTAATATCTGTAGTAATATCTGTAGTTATATCTGCAGTAATATCTGTAGTTATATCTGTAGTAATATCTGCAGTAATATCTGTAGTAATATCTGTAGTTATATCTGCAGTAATATCTGTAGTTATATCTGTAGTAATATCTGTAGTTATATCTGTAGTAATATCTGCAGTAATATCTGTAGTAATACCTGTAGTAATATCCGTAGTAATATCTGTAGTAATACCTGTAGTAATATCTGTAGTAATATCTGTAGTAATATCTGTAGTAATATCTGTAGTAACATCTGTAGTAATACCTGTAGTAATATCTGTAGTTATATCGGCAGTAATATCTGTAGTTATATCTGTAGTAATATCTGTAGTTATATCTGTAGTAATATCTGCAGTAATATCTGTAGTAATATCTGTAGTAATATCTGTAGTAATGTCTGTAGTAATATAATATCTGTAGTTATATCTGTAGTAATATCTGCAGTAATATCTGTAGTAATATCTGTAGTAATGTCTGTAGTAATATAATATCTGTAGTAATATCTGTAGTAATATCTGTAGTAATATCTGTAGTAATATCTGTAGTTATATCTGCAGTAATATCTGTAGTTATATCTGTAGTAATATCTGCAGTAATATCTGTAGTAATATCTGTAGTTATATCTGCAGTAATATCTGTAGTTATATCTGTAGTAATATCTGTAGTTATATCTGTAGTAATATCTGCAGTAATATCTGTAGTAATACCTGTAGTAATATCCGTAGTAATATCTGTAGTAATACCTGTAGTAATATCTGTAGTAATATCTGTAGTAATATCTGTAGTTATATCTGTAGTAATATCTGCAGTAATATCTGTAGTAATATCTGTAGTAATACCTGTAGTAATATCTGTAGTAATATCTGTAGTAATACCTGTAGTAATACCTGTAGTAATATCTGTAGTAATACCTGTAGTAATACCTGTAGTAATACCTGTAGTAATACCTGTAGTAATAACTGTAGTAATACCTGTAGTAATATCTGTAGTAATACCTGTAGTAATACCTGTAGTAATATCTGTAGTAATACCTGTAGTAATACCTGTAGTAATATCTGTAGTAATATCTGTAGTAATACCTGTAGTAATATCTGTAGTAATATCTGTAGTAATACCTGTAGTAATATCTGTAGTAATATCTGTAGTAATACCTGTAGTACTACCTGTAGTAATACCTGTAGTAATATCTGTAGTAATATCTGTAGTAATACCTGTAGTAATACCTGTAGTAATACCTGTAGTAATACCTGTAGTAATATCTGTAGTAATACCTGTAGTAATACCTGTAGTAATACCTGTAGTAATATCTGTAGTAACACCTGTAGTAACACCTGTAGTAATATCTGTAGTAATATCTGTAGTAATACCTGTGGTAATACCTGTAGTAATATCTGTAGTAATACCTGTAGTAATATCTGTAGTAATACCTGTAGTAATACCTGTAGTAATACCTGTAGTAATATCTGTAGTAATACCTGTAGTAATACCTGTAGTAATATCTGTAGTAATACCTGTAGTAATATCTGTAGTAATACCTGTAGTAATACCTGTAGTAATACCTGTAGTAACATCTGTAGTAACACCTGTAGTAACACCTGTAGTAACACCTGTAGTAATATCTGTAGTAATATCTGTAGTAATACCTGTGGTAATACCTGTAGTAATATCTGTAGTAATACCTGTAGTAATACCTGTAGTAATACCTGTAGTAATATCTGTAGTAATATCTGTAGTAATACCTGTAGTAATACCTGTAGTAATATCTGTAGTAATACCTGTAGTAATACCTGTAGTAATATCTGTAGTAATACCTGTAGTAATATCTGTAGTAATACCCTTAGTAATACCTGTAGTAATACCTGTAGTAATACCTGTAGTAATATCTCTAGTAATACCTGTAGTAATACCTGTAGTAATATCTGTAGTAATACCTGTAGTAATACCTGTAGTAATATCTGTAGTAATACCTGTAGTAATATCTGTAGTAATATCTGTAGTAATACCTGTAGTAATACCTGTAGTAATACCTGTAGTAATACCTGTAGTAATATCTCTAGTAATATCTGTAGTAATACCTGTAGTAATACCTGTAGTAATATCTGTAGTAATACCTGTAGTAATATCTACATCTAATTTTCTACTTTAGCTTTTGATTGTTTTTTTTATGCAAGAAAACACTCATTGTCACTTAGTTTTTCTCCAACTTTTGTATCTTTTTTGGAGGCATGGTGATAATCAATTAATCAATCAATCAATCAATCAATCAATCAATCAATCAATCAATCAATCAATCAATAAATCAATAAATCAGTGTTTATATAATGCTTAATCCCTCCAGCAGACGTTCCAAAGCGCTTTAACAGACAGACAAACCCAACAGGACTCTTCTTGTTGCTGGGGGGGTCTGACTAACTCCTGTCTCACTGCAGCTGGAAACCAGCAGACGTCGTGTCGCCGTTTGGTCGATTTTAATCAGACAGAATCACGCAGGTGAGTCTCGAGACGAGAAACTCGCACCAGATCAGAACATAACGGCGATTTCAGGAGAAATGGAAAAACTGTGAATATTTCTGTTGAATGGAAGTGAGTTTGAAGCTCAGGTCACAGGGACGCACGCTGTCTGACGGTCAAAAAGTCGTGCGTCAGAGACGCGTGCGAACGAGAACACTGGTTCGATAACCCTGCGTCTACAACTGAAACACCGGCGGTGTGTTCCACTCGAGGTGTTCCGTCCACAGACGGCGTCGTTCTCTCCGTCTGAACTACTTTGTCTCTTCCCCCCAAAAAACTCCTCCTGCTGCCGAAGCTCCGTCTCTCTCGTCGTTCCGTGTGCCGCTCATACGTGACAATCCCTCCTCTCTCAGATTCTACAGCAACACCTGCCCCCCCCCCCACACACACACACACACCTCCTGAGGCCAGCCTGGCAGCAGCAGCAGTGCAGATGGCTGGTTCGGGGCCTGCAGCAGGAGGTAATGGAGGTTCCTCTCCAGGAGAGCAGGAATCCTCTGGTCTGGGACTTTACGGAGGAGCAGACTCGTAAATGTTTCTCCAGACGCCCACGCCGCTCTCAGATCTCACTCAAGTCTTGTTTGGTTCTGAGTAACATTGACTTTCTGTGTTTGAGTAACGCTCGCCCTCTGGGTCCGAGGGCAGCGCCGCCATTTTTACACATCTTGTGGAATTCAGATCTTTAAAGTGCTGGCAGGAGTGAGGAGGACAAGGAGGAGACACTGGAGAGGTCAGCAGTTAGACTACATCCAGATTCACCACAGCAGGGGAGGAGCACACACACACACACACACACCACACACACACACACACACACACACACACACACACACACACACACACACACACACACACCACACACACACACACACACCACACACACACACACACACACACACACACACACACCACACACACACACACACACACACACACCACACACACACACTTGACATGGTTTTCATTGGCTCACACTAGCATTGTGTGCTCACAGTGAAAGTAGCCCCCTGACACACACACACACACACACACACACACACACACACACACACACACACACACACACACACACACACACACACACACACACACACACACACACACACACCACACACACACACTTGACATGGTTTTCATTGGCTCACACTAGCATTGTGTGCTCACAGTGAAAGTAGCCCCCTGACACACACACACACACACACACACACACACACACACACACACACACACACACACACACGCTGACAGTGCCAGCTCATGACATTTCCCAGCATGCCATAGGGACGAGTGGTTGAGGGTTAGTTTAGGGCTAAGTGTCTGTCTGTAGGCACGAGATAACGGCTGTCACCTCCTTTAGTCCTCTCATGACACACACACACACACACACACACACACACACACACACACACACACAGAGAGAGAGACAAGTCATTTTTTGCGAGTCTGTGTGACTCGAGTCTCTCTGTGTTAACAGGACTCTGTTAGCTGCTGGCTAACGTAGCTTAGCTACAGGTGGGAATGAAGACTGTCGACATCAACACAACATCAGTGAGACCGCATCTCGTTCTTTACCACGTGTTGGCGGATGGATACGACACCAGTGAGACCGCATCTCGTTCTTTACCACGTGTTGGCGGATGGATACGACACCAGTGAGACCGCATCTCGTTCTTTACCACGTGTTGGCGGATGGATACGACACCAGTGAGACCGCATCTCGTTCTTTACCACGTGTTGGCGGATGGATACGACACCAGTGAGACCGCATCTCGTTCTTTACCACGTGTTGGCGGATTGACACGACACCAGTGAGACCGCATCTCGTTCTTTACCACGTGTTGGCGGATGGACACGACACCAGTGAGACCGCATCTCGTTCTTTACCACGTGTTGGCGGATGGACACGACACCAGTGAGACCGCATCTCGTTCTTTACCACGTGTTGGCGGATGGATACGACACCAGTGAGACCGCATCTCGTTCTTTACCACGTGTTGGCGGATGGATACGACACCAGTGAGACCGCATCTCGTTCTTTACCACGTGTTGGCGGATGGATACGACACCAGTGAGACCGCATCTCGTTCTTTACCACGTGTTGGCGGATGGATACGACACCAGTGAGACCGCATCTCGTTCTTTACCACGTGTTGGCAGATGGACACGACACCAGTGAGACCGCATCTCGTTCTTTACCACGTGTTGGCGGATGGACACGACATCAGTGAGACCGTATCTCGTTCTTTACCACGTGTTGGCGGATGGACACGACACCAGTGAGACCGCATCTCGTTCTTTACCACGTGTTGGCGGATGGACACGACACCAGTGAGACCGCATCTCGTTCTTTACCACGTGTTGGCGGATGAATACGACATCAGTGAGACCGTATCTCGTTCTTAACCACGTGTTGGCGGATGAATACGACATCAGTGAGACCGTATCTCGTTCTTCCTGAAATGTTGTTTGACTCATGACTTCAGTCACAGAATGGATTAAACTTGTGTCCATCTGAAGACACGCCTACAGACAGGAAGTCCCGCCCCCCCAGGTGGACCGGGTCGGCTGCGGCGCTGCTGGCGGCGTCGGCGTCACCCATTGTTCTGAGGCTTTGGCTCACGCAGCGTGTGGATTGTCTCAGAGCGAGCGCTCGCAGTCCACCTCATTGTGCCAACGGCTCATTGTGCAGTGTGTGTGTGTGTGTGTGTGTGTGTGTGTGTGTGTGTGTGTGTGTGTGTGTGTGTGTGTGTGTGTGAGACACTCTGGAACAAGAGGGTGGAGATAAGTCTCTGAGACGTGCGGCGGCGCTCTGCCGTCCTCCACTAACACACCACCTCCTCTCTTCCTCAGGTAATGACTTTTCTCATTCAAGCCTGAGCAGCGAACAGAGAGAGAGAGGGGATGGGGGGGGGTCGGGTGGGGGTGGGGGGCAGTGGAGGATGGGGGAGGGACGGAGTGAATGAGGGACTGAACTGACGGAATAATTCCACATTCTGGACGCCGCCGACTTGGACGACGCCGCCGCATCACGGCCAACGGGACGAGCGGCCCAGCGTCCAGGAGAATGAATGCAGCCGCTGTGTGTGAAGGCTGCACACACACACACACACACACACACACACACACACACACACACACACACACACACACACACACACACACACAGCCGAGGATGACCCCACTGGTGATTATATACATGGTAAAGTGTGTGACGACATCCAGCAGGAAGCCGTTCTTTCTCTGGTTTCCTGTCATCTCCACGTCGCTCCTCTTCGTCGGTCCCTCCTCTTCCTCCTCCCGCCTCCTCTTCCTCCTCCCGCCTCCTCTTCCTCCGCCCCTCGTCTCCTCTTCCTCCTCCCGCCTCCCAACTCTCAGGTGGTTGGAGCCCATTACTTTGGGAGATAGAGAAACAGTGCTGAGGTGTCCTGATTAAAATTCATAAGCTGTGGAATGAGGCCAGAGATTAAAGAAACGCCGCTGTGAAGGGCAGGGGGGCGTCTGTGGACGCTCACGCGTGTATGCGTGTGAATCCGTCTGGCGTTTATGAAGAAGAAGAGGAGGTGAGGAAAAGCGGTAAGAGTGATAAACGCTCGCCGATCCCCCAGAGGCCCCCGCCGCTTTATATTCCCTCCATACTTCTCTCATTTCCTCATGTCTTTCCTGGTTAT
>CM023612.1:24608589-24653589 GCA_013358685.1 Antennarius maculatus
AGATGTGATATATAAATAAAAGTTGATTGATTGATTGATTGATTGGTTGATTGATTGATAGTTGCAGGTAGAAGCAAGAAATTGTTGGTGATGATTGAAAAATGTCTTGCATCACGGACTTTGAAGCTGACCTCTGCCGGAGCCGGAGTCGCCTCGCACTCATCGCTTCCTCTATCGGCATTCAAAGTGTTCTCCTATCTGGAGGACGGCAGCCAATCAGACGCGACCTGTCCCCGCGGCGTGTGATGGACACGCGGCTCAGACCTTCTTCTCTCCAGCGTTATCTCTTTCATTTGCTCGCTCCAGAGTTATTGTCGCCCATCAGGCGTGCCTCTGCCTGGATTAGCCGTCCGTTATGAGAGCCCGGGCGGCTGGAATGGTGGATGATATGATATGCAGCCAGGCTTTCTCCAGCTCTATAGGAGGCTAATTGACCTCTGTGTCCTCTGCAATTCATTTGCTGGAGACTTGATTGGATGACGAGCAAAGCTTAGCATTCTTATCTAACTGGGGCCTGTTCTTTGGATGTCATTTAACAAGTTCAGGCTAGCGTAACGGAAGACTGCTAAAATCATTTTGCGTTAAGCCAAATTCAATTCCCATGCAAATGGAGGTGTGTGGACACCTTGGATGGTAGCACACTTTCTTTAGATGAATCAGCAGCATCACGTCTAAGCCATGAAGCGCATGGATTTTGGGGGCGTGAAAACTTCCCTTAAATAAACAGTAAGATAAACAGGAAGTAGAAGAAAAGAATGTGAAGTGAGACAACACAGGTGGTCCTCAACCCACGAACATCTGACTTACGGACATTCTTAAACACAAACAAACGCTGACAGCTGCAGTTCCTCTTTCTGCCACAACCTTCGTAGGGGCAGCACCACTGCGTTCACACAGCTCCAACACTCCCCCCCACCCTTGTTGTTGTTTGTTGTTGTCTGTGTTAGCATCTCAGGGCGTCAGGTTTCCTATCTTGGGTGCTTTATAGTGTATCATGGATGATAAAGCCAAGGTAGTGAAGGTAGTGGTGGTGGTGACCATCTCCCTGATGACAACTCTGACTCTGACCCACAATATCTTTTTATTCTTATTTATTGTACAGTAACCTCATATTTTCTGCTTCTAGCAGTTTTTATTGATTTTTAGAGTCTAGTATTTGTGGTAGACAGACGTTAAGTTCATTTTTATTTTAACGTGTATTTTTTTTGAAGACATGAACCTGTATTTTATTTCATTAAGCGTTGTTTTAATGTCCTGCAATTGTTTCTGGTCAGTCTTAGGGAATAGCTACCCACACCACCCACATCACCCACACCACCTCCTGGCCTCTGATTGGCTGCTGTGAAGACCGATTCGACCTTTGATTGGCTGTTTGTTTTATAGCTTCTGTTATAATGAGACCAGTAATTCTTCTCTTACTACTAGTAATAATAAATAATGATATTTATAATAACAATAATAATAGTAATAATAACAACAACAACAATAATAATAAATAATAATAATAATAATAACAATAAATAAATAATAATAATAATAATAATAATAATAATGATGCACTTTAATTATGTAGCATGTAACAAACCGAGGTCAAGCAGGGAGTACCACTGGAGGAAGATGCAAACATGTGCATTAATAAAATTAACCATAAAATAATCAATAAAATCTATATAAGAATACAGAAACACAGTAGAACAAAAAGAGGGAGCTCAGGTAAGTTTCAGACGAAACACGTGTGAAGATGTGATGAAGACAACCTCCGTCCTGTTTCAGGGTCTCTTAATAAAACCTCCGTCCTGCTCAGGCTCCACATGGACTCAGACGCCTCAGGATTAAACGACCAGGAAGAGCTTCAAGAGCCGGGTCACGAGCAACCTTCACCATGATCAATAGAATCAATCAGAGAAACAGAGAGCCAATGCAAAGTAGGAGGTGTGTGTGTTCATGCATGTGAGCTACACTCACACAGGAAGTAGGAGAGGTAACGACGTCTGGTTGTTAATGATTGTAATGTTAATACTTATAGTCTGATTAAACAGCACCTGTAAAAACAGTGAAAGCCACAGAAGATCAAACCTATTGGGGAAAAGGAGCTTTCTAACGTTAAAAAGTGTTCATTAAAAGAGAGCTCTGAGAAGGGATTTCAGGTGGATTCTCATTCCATCTGTCTGAGTTCTCCAGGTAACGAGTTCCACAGCTGAGAGGCTCTGACCAGAGGCCCGGTCGCCCTGGCAACAGGTCGGAAAGTAGAACCCATTAGAGGGACTTGTCAGAGGACGTCACATCAGAACCAGAACCAGAAGACACCAGAATCAAACCAGTGACCCAGTCTGGAAGAAGTGAAGGGGTGTGGCCTATTGATGGGCTGTACTACTGTAGTCACCTGGAACCAAAGGACCCAATCAGAAATCAGCCAAGTCACCACCAAGTATTTAATCCAGAGGTAACAAATATGTAGTGAATAAAAAAAAAAAAAAAAAAAAAAACGAAACATAAAATAAAATCCTAAATTGTCCTCATCAGAAACTTCTGAGATTTTAAAATACAGATGAGAAATAGATCTGAAGCTGTTTAAGACAGAATCATGTAGAGAAGGAGGACTCAGGGCTAAGGCTAGGTAGCCAGTTAGCAGTAGCAGCATGGGAACAGTTAGAAGGCAATCTAAGACGCCTTTAATAACAGGAAGGTAATAATGGCTCATAAGAGCTACACTGCCCGTCTGGACGTCTTTGGCAGTGCGGCGGCGCGTTCCAGGGTCGAGCAGGAGGTTTGAACCCAGCGGCGTCGACCCGGGTGGGCTGGAACTCCGGTTATGCTCTCTTAGTTTACTTTTGTATTCCTGGAATCACTTCAGTTTGGTTAGAAAATGACTTTAAATATTTTCCACACTTCTCTGGGGGTGCGTTCCGCTGACTAATCGAGCAATGGACCAATCACAGAGTTTATTATTGTAAAAATGATTCTGGGGAGTTTGACCTCATTTAGTTATTAGACCAGAACGATGTCTGACAACCTTCACACCGACTTTGTCCTGGTTCCATCTCTGCTCTTTAAGCTCCGTTCAACTTTTACCTGGAGCTAAATGATCTAAATAAAAGATCTATTAAATGATCTATTTAAAGCTCCTGTCGGTGCTGCAGGCAGACAGCCGGTCGGTCTACAGACGTCTGTCTGAAAAGACAGGAAGGAAGTGAAGTTAGTTTTGTTTCTTGTTTTCTATTCATAATTAGTTATTTAATAATAATATCATTATAAATATTATATAGTAAAATAACCTGTAAAATGACTTTTATTATAAACAGATTACCCTTGTTACTGGCAATTAATTGCTTCCAGGAACCACACGCAATTAACAAATTCCGCGATAGAGCAACAAACTATTTATTTTATTACTTACGGTAATTTAAACATTTGTGAAACCACCCCATACTGATATTAAAACCGCCTTCTATCTGTATTACCTTTACAGTATTATAAAATATCATGATCAAAGTTTTTTTTTTTATTGTTTCATTGTAACAAAGTCATCGTTTTTGTAACGTTTTGCTATTTGTCTCATGTCGTTCCGCTGTGCTGGGGTGTGGCAGGAGGCGGGGCCAAACTGGTGGGTGGAGCCACCTTGTTGTTCAGCTCCACACCTGTACCTGTTAATGGTGTTAATATATGTATATATATATACCTAATATATTGGTGTTGGTACTACTTTCCATGTGCTGGTGCTTTCTGTGTGCTTTTCCTGTGTCTTTTTTGTACTCACTGTGCTGTGTCTAGTGCGACGGAGAAGATAATTTCCCTGACGGAACCTCCTTCAAGGTTCAATGAAGTTCTACTCTACTCTACTCTATATACACAGATGGACGGACGCAGCATCGGATGCTCCCAGTGCTCCCAGTTCCTCTCTAACCCAGCACTAAATCATCCCTGAGGGCGTGTCATGTTTTCAATTTAAAAATGCAAGCTGTCCACCCACACTGCCATCATCATCACACACACACACACACACACACACACACACACACACACACGCACATTGATGCTCACAGCGGAAGCTTCCTTTTCAATAATACACTTAGGTTTCGTAGAAAGCCCATAATTTACCGGCTGTACATAAAAACTTGTCAGCGACTCAAATGAATCCTTAGTGCTCCCTGCTTCCATCGAGCCGCTCCATTCATCACGCCGCCGATAAACAGCCCTAATCTGATTGGCTAATAAGGAGCTAGCATGAATCGCACGGCGCCTGCATGTAGAAGCACCCACCTGGAATTGGAACTGCAACACACACACACACACACACACACGCACACACACACGCCCACGGTCACACAACACTTGACCATCCAGCGCAGACAATGAATAACAATGGACAGCAGCTATTGTGGCTCCATAGAATATAAAATAGAAGCGCTGGAAAGCAACACAAAAGGCAATGTCAAGGATGTTCTGGGAGAAAGTCCAAAAGAGTTTAGTATTCTAAACGCTAGAACTCCCACACAGACGGGGAACGAAGGGCTGATTGTGTCAGGCTGTTTCACAAGGTTAACATAAACGCTGATTGACTCTACACGTATGTAGCGCTGGCTGAATACACGCCGGAATACACACGTTTACAGCAGAGACGGTGAAATACCACCATCAGTAGGGTTTCATCAGGTCCTCGTCAGAGACCGTCCTCCTGTCAGATTGGTCACCGCCAGCAAACAAGGAAGCTGCAATCGGTGACCCCGCCCCCTGTGAGTGTTCTAAAGCCCCTCCCCCACCGCTCAGCAGCTGTTTTCCACAGCGTCGAATTAGAAACTCCAAACTGGACCGTTTTGAAAGAGAAACAGATATTTGTCAAATTTCTGACACTTCAGGATTAATTGAAACACAACGTGAGGAAAACTCACACAGACTAATTATTTGTCTGATTAGACTGCCAACCTGTCTTTAATTAGGGAGTTGTTATTGTGTGTGTGTGTGTGTGTGTGTGTGTGTGTGTGTGTGTGTTCCTGCACCTGTGAGTGTGTTACCAGTCGGTGGATGGAAACAGATGACGACAATCATGACAACAACTTCATTGTTGCTTCATTTTATTTGACTTTTTATTGGGGTATTCAGAAGTTTTTCACCGGTCACAGGTCATAAGGTCAAAAGGTCAGACGTGCTGGCTTTGGTTGGGGTGGGGGTGGGGGTCATCTGGTGCTAGTTCTCTCTACATGGAAAGAGGAAACTGACAGAAGTGCAGAGGAAGGAGGAATTCTGACATTTCTGAAAAGCAGGGGAGGATAAAAAAGAGGAGGATGAAGAGGAGATGAAGGCAGGTAGAGGAGCTGGGAGAGGTGACACGCGACCCAATGACACCACGATGACAGACGGAAGCAGAGGATGAAGAGACGGTGGGATGAAGAAGAGAAGCTCCTGGAGGAACCGGTTTTGGGTTCTGGTCCAGTTGGAGTTTCACCTGAACCTCTGAGACCAGAGCGATCACACGGTGTCTTCACAGGACGGGGGACTCAGTTGGTCGGGTCTATCTTCACCTGTCCACACCGTGATGTTTCACCTCAGAAGGAGAGCTTTTATCAGAGCCATGAAGGGCAGCAGGAGGCGTCTGAACGCGTGAAGACACAGTTTTTAGTGTGTGGCGATGCTTGACTGTAAGCCGCTCTGCATAACATCTCCTCCACCTTTATCCAACGGGGGGACCACTGGGGGATCAATTAAAGCTCGCTTTTCTTCTCTTTACACAGCCTCGGATGTGGAGGTGGGGGGTGGTGGGGTTCAAACGATGGGCTGTACGCCCCCCCCCACCGCTTTCCTCCTAACCCAATTAAGACCATCTTCAAAAGAGAGCGTTAACACCTTTATCAGGGCTAAAGACGTAGCTGCTGGGTCGTCAGGCTCAGAGGTGAACCGGTACGACCACCATCAGGAGGGAGCTGGGAGGCTCCGCTTGTGTTTCTGGGACAGGAAGTGACAAATTCACCACTAATGAAGTCCCATTTATGAGCTCATAGTTAAAGTACAGGTACAGTGATCCTGCGTTCCAGGAAACACACGTGAATAACGAATTCCAGAATAGAGCGACAAACTATTTATCTTATTATTTACGGTAATTTAAACATTTACGAATTTATTGAATTTCAATCTATAATCTCCATTTGAGGTCATTTAAATGTCATTACTACTCTAAATACTTAAGTTCTATTCCCTAAGACTGACCAGAAACAATTACAGGACATTAAAACAACACTCAATAAAATAAAATGCAGATACAGGTCCTTTGAGTTCAGTCGTTATCGGTTACACGCCGAGTTTCAAAAAAACTTTACGTCATTTCACTCGACTAAACGTCTGTTTGCCAAAAATACAGGATTCTAAAAATCACCAGGAAACCGTTTGAAGCTCATAATATGGTTACTGTACAATAAATCAGAATAAAAACATGCAATCATATTGAAATACGTACCTATTATTCCAATATCTACTGGTCAGCGTCACTTGTGATTCACAGGATCGTTTTAATCCAGATTAGTTTACGGTAAACTTTAATCCTTATAATTTAATCCTTGAGGAGAAGAAGAAGAAAACAGTTGAAGGAACTCTCCACCAGTTTTTAAGATCATCAACAACAACAGTCAGACTCACTGTTGATGATCCACTGTAGCTACTGTAGCATGTAGCTTAGCTTTAGAGTCAGCTGTTGATGTTGATGATCCACTGTAGCATGTAGCATGTAGCTTAGCTTCATAGTGAGGGCACAGGGGGAGGGAGGAGTTATTGTGGTCAGAGTCAGAGTTGTCACCACAGAGATGTTCACCACCACCACTACCTTCTCTACCTTAGCTTCATCATCCATGATGAACAGTAAAGTATCCAAGGTAGGAAGCCTGATGCTTCTGAGGTGCTAACAAGAGGGGGGGACGAGTGTTGGAGCCATGTGATTGCAGCAGTACTGCCCCCACGAGAGTTGTGGCAGGAAGGGGTAACTGTAGTCGGATAGGGCAGCACACGTTTGTTCATATCCCCGAATGTTCGTAAGTTGAATGTCCATGGATTGAGGACTATTTGTATTACAGTTCTTCTAGTCTTGTTGTGGAAGCTGCTAATTCTCTTTCTTTTATTTCCTCTCATGCTAACCTGCTAGCCACACCTCCCTCGCGTACACGTCAGAAATGAGGTCCGACTGCAGTCAACGCCGCGGCGCCGCGACTCGACTCCATGTTGATGTTATTTCCGTGATGCTGTTCATGGCTGCTGGGCTGAACGCCATCTTCATACAATGTGGGGGGTTTTGGGGGGTGGGGTGGGGGGGGTGGAACAGCAGACGGCAGACAGGCTCTGTTTGTAGAACAGGGCAGAACTGTTGCTGCTCTCGCTGCTGCTGCGCTGTGCTGTAATCTCCTTTATAGCTTGAACGCCCCCGTCGGGGGTGAATAAATTATTGACTTTAATTCAGCTGATGCTGTTTGATAGAGAGATTGGACTGTGTTTGTTTGGCTACGTATTAAATTAGCATCGAATGTGTTGTTACCTTGGATGGAGGGTTTGTGCAGACGGTTCCTCCTCTGTACTGTTTAGTCTTTAACACATTGGAGCGTTAAGTAAGTTAAAAGATTTCCCGTCATGGCCGCCGCGGTGCCCTTTAGAGGAGAACTGCTCAATGCAGTCATTGGGGGGGGGGGGGGGGAGACATGAGATTCATCAGAAGCTGAAGCTGTTTGCAGAATGCTAACAAAACGTCTGACAATAATGAGGTGCTCAACCTTTAGTATCGACGCAGCACTGCTGCAGTTAACCAGAGCCATCCAGGGCGGCGACTCCGTCAGAAAGATAATGGGGGGGGACTGTTGAGGACCAAGGCTGGTTGAACAGGACCTCTGCTCCGGCCCTCATCACTCATCACAGCTCCAGACCCAAAGCCTGGAAGCAAGACCTGCACAGAGGGACTCTAATGAGATGCTAGGGTTTGAAGACAAAGGGCACGGAGATCACTTTCCTCCTCTTCCTCCTCTTGGGACGGTCATCCGTTTCTCAATGCTAAGCTAATCAGCTAACTCTACCACTATATCGCCATATATATTTACAAATGTATGAAAAGTAGGTCCCAATAAGGAACTGGTAGCTGAAACGGTCTCATTCGGTCCGGTTGGGTAGTGGTTTTGATGCCCCATCAGGAGTCTGACAGGAAGATAAATAACATCTCTGATCAACTCCCCTCTTGCTAAGGACTCTCCTCCCTCTCTTTCTCCTCCCCCTCTTCCTCCTCCTCCTCCTCATTAAAACACAAGAGTAATTAGTGCATCCAAGCAGCACCAGAAAGTTTAAACGGCTGTTCCTCCAGTCGGGCGCAGCTCTGCCCTGCCGAGTTTAATGGAACCAGAACAAACAAGGCAGTCAGAGACTACAACAGCCCGCGAAGGGTAGGTCAGGGTACCCTGAAAGTCGTACCTGACAAGTGCATAGCTTTGACCTTCCAGGGTAGGTCAAAGCTATTTGACATGGGATGTAACAAACTGGACTGGATGCAGAATCGATGACTTCTGAGGTAGGAGTCATTCGTGTAGCTTCGGCTAGCTTCGAACTTCGTTTGCCCGACACTGTTTTTGGATTCCTCTGGGCTTTAGACGCTGGTGTGTTCCCGACCTGCAGCTGATGGAAGCGTGAGCCGACCCCCAACCCCACCCCAGGTGAACCTTCACACTTCACATGGGTCTGATCAGTGTTAGGTCCAGCCTGCTGAACCACTTCTTGACCTCTGTTTGGACTTTAAACCCAGCTTGAGGAGATGAGTTCATCTCCTCTTCCTCCTCCTGACTCCTGAGTCGATTCCTTTGGACAAACTAATGGGCATTGATTACACGTGACTCCGTGTCGTGCCACACTAATGCCCATGAAGACACCTGTTTAATTCGCTTTGGAGGCAAACTTTGAGACACAGTAAGAGGTTTTTAAGGGCTTTATTTTTAAACCGTTAGCCCGGCTCCCTCTCTCTGCGCTACATTTGCGACTGTCAGAGGCAACTCTGAGGCGAACTCTCACTGGGCCATGTAAATTAGTTGCGCGGTCGATGTGTGCAATGGGCCTTTCACATGCAAGATTTATACCTTTGGTAGTCTTAATTATGTCTGCCTTTTACTTGCTCTGTAAAGCAAGAAGCAAAGCAGCCAGTAACAAGCCTACCTTCCTTTAATAAACCTGCAGGATGGGCTATCTCCCTCACAATCATTAGTTCTCTCTTCTCTCTTTCTTTAAACGTGTTTCTTCTTCTCATCACGTTCCTCATGCTTCTCTTTCATTTGACTCTCATCTCAGCTGAGAATCTCTCTATTGACTGTAATATAACGCTCCTGCCGAACGGCTTCAGCGGTTGTTTTAAGTTTCCAATCATCCCCCACCATTAAAAATCCAGAAGTTCAGCTTGAACAGACTGCTGCTGTGAATTATGGGTAGCGCCGTGTCTTTATTAAGTGGTTGTGACATCATTAGATCCGGCGAGTAAAAGTAACGCCGTGCTATTTAACTGCCTTTCATGACACCATAAATATTGGCCCAACCTCTCCATCACCTCGCGTCTTCCTCTCTTCCCCTCCATCATCCGTCCTTTCATCCCGCAGCTGAGAGCATAAAGCCGAAGCCGCCGCTCTAAAGCGCTGAAGGTCAGTGAAGGCCTCCTCAGATTGACGGGATGATAACTCAACACATGATGGGCTGTCAGTCTCGGTGATGTGTGGATGTGACATTTACATTTGAACATGAAACTGAGAGCAGGAGGAATGATCAGCATCACTTCTAGTGCGGCGCGGTTTGCTCATCGCCCACGCTGTGGGGTTTAATCTGGATCGGCCATGCTGGGTCGTCCTGAAGAAGCCCCGACGCAGGTCCTCCAGCGGGTGGCTCCCACACCGATTGGCTGATGCCCCATTCAAAAACCAGATGGACCAACCATCTGCTAAACAAACCAGAACCAATGCAGTCACAAACATCCCACGACACCCCTGAATTCAAAATTTTACCCTGATCTACTGACATAGGTCAAAATCAAAGCTAGTGCTCTGACCTACTTTCATAGATGATAGCACTAGTGTTGATCTACGGTCTTACTCGCACTGGCCTTCTCCCTCGTCTATCTATCTTATTCCTGAGTGCACAAAAGTTGAAATTTGACCTTGACCTAATTTGATCAAGGTCAAGGTCATCATCCCATTTTCATCCCCTTTGCTGCCTGAGTAATGTGCTTTTTGTTTCATCGTTCTATCTGCAACGGTTGTGGAGATATTTGGTGGACGGATGGAGAAACACAGACGATCACAAACCATCACCGCTTTGAAGCGATATGTAAAAAGGGGCGGAAGTTTCCCACATCAGTTTCCATGGCAATCAGCTCCAGCCCATCATCTTCATCAGCACCTGGTCGGTTCTGTGTCTACAGGTTCTCCCTGAGTCCCTGTTGGTTCCCTCTGGATCCACGTTGGTTGTTGTTCATGTCAGTCTCTGAGTTTTGTTTCGTCAGAACAGGAGAAGTGACTTAAGTCAGTAAAAGATCCGTTTGTTAAAAACTTGTTAATGAAAGTCGTTGACTCGAAAATCGAGCAGCCCCCACGCTACTTAGTCCGTTTGTGCTTTAAGTGGATCAGAACCTGCCATTACTCGCCTGTAGCCCTCTCATCAAAACGCCATAATAGATTCTGACACTGGCCAATCACCTCCAAGCATGCATTATGGCTTTTAAATAGACATCTTTTCTACTTTAAAGTTAATTTGCAGCAGTAAAGGCCTGTGCGTCTGCTGGGGCATAAAGGATGACACTTAACCTTTCACCCCAGCGCTAAAGTCTGGCTGCTAACACGCTAAACTCAGCCCTGATTGGTTAATATGGTGCACAGATGTACGTTAGCTTCTTCTTCTGTAAAGCACCAATAGATGTACTCCTGTCTCATCTGTCATGAACACCCAACCCTGGAAAAAAAATAAAATAAACAGGATACATTACAGTTATGCTAACAACAGCTGTACAAGAGAATGTTGTCATTTGTGTTTGCATGAAAAATTATCCCAACAAAAAAAAATCGCCGGGAAGTGGAAACAACTTTTCACACGAATGAATGCATGAATAAAAATGAGCAGTGACCTCTGGCAGCTGGAAAGGCAGAAGAAGAGAAGGAAGAAATGAACATCGAGAAGGTAAAGGGTCCAGGAGGTGAAGCGAGATGGAATAAAAAGCTATAGTTGAGGCAGAGTTCATGAAGGGGAAAGGACATAATTACTCTCAGAGATGCTGCTCAATAGGTGGGCCAGAAATGCATTTAGCAGCGCTTAAAACCTCAAATTAGCTCTGAAAGGGCATCTTTTTTTTTTCTCCTCACTCATCTCTCTCTCTTCTCTCTCATTTGCTATTGCTGCACATTAACAACCTTCATTTTGATCAAAATACAAAAGCACTGAAATTCCCATTAGGCCTTTTTTATTATTTATTTCCACACAGGGTGTTATTTCAAGGAGAAGAGCACATCAAAAGAGAAAGCACTACTTTGGTTTTATCTTTATGTTAATCAAATCGGCTCCCCGTGTATTTGATTCACTGGTTATTCTTTGATTAAACATCGTCCCCTCTCAAAACCACTAAGCTGTTTACCGCCGCTTGTGCTTCCTGCTCCTTAACAGCTCCGACACAAAGACGTGTCATGTTTTAATGGATGCCAGCTTGTAAAACATTTTGAATATCTGTAAGGTATTAATAGGTCACAATCCAGAAGAGAGAACAATTTAAGTGGAAAGCGCTTGAGAGGTGATTTGAAAGAGAAATCTACGAGAACCAGGGTGTTGCATTGTTGGGACGTCTGGAAGGTTTTACCAAAGAGATCCTCGCTGATAGCGTCGTGCTTTGGTTTCGTGTTGGTGCTATCCTTCAGGCTCGCTGCACATCGAATATATTTGACACACCTGCAGGTAATACCCCCACCTATGAAGTATGAAGTAGCTCCACCAGAACTGGCGCTGCTGATTGGTCCAAATGAAGTCAGATATTCAAAATAACAGTGGCCCGAGGCTACTCCCCTGTGGAACACCACGAGCTACTTTCCTGCTGTTTGCATGTGAACATCTGCTCCGCTAGGAATGGCAAATCAAGAAGTTGCGGTTTTATCCAGCTTTTTTATAGACTGGCCCTTTTCATGCAGTGGAATAGAACATACATGTCCACCGCGTGTCTGGATTGTTTTGCTTGTATGTTCAATTAAAATGAGCAACGACATTAATTTCAACCATGAAAGCAGTCAGACGGAGTCTCGGTGTTACGGCAGGAGGTTTGATCGTCTGTCTGTCGCCGTGGTTTGAAATGAATGTCGTTCATTTTCCAGATCAGAACCTCAAAGTGCAGCTCGGCCATCCTTCTGCAGGTCGGATGCGTTGGACGAGTTGGATGAGTCTCTGCAGCCCACGCCTCAGCGCTCTCTGCATGTGACATAAGTGCTGCATGTCATCGGCATTAAGGGCACTTTGAAGTCTGGTTTTAGCCGCGCTGGAGATAGCACAGGGAATGAGATTACAGTTTTATGAGGGTTTTTGAGAGGTCTTAGGCAATGAATTACTTCCTGCATGTCATTCCAGATATTATTGTTGAGTAAGCAGAATACTGGAGGACACCAGGTTTAATTTAGGTGAATTTTCCAGCGGATCCCTGTTAAAGGTCGAGGCTCATAGCTTATGTCACGCAGATGGATGAATTTCAGCTCCCCCTAAGAAACGTGTCCCGCCTGGTGGGAGGTGGCAGCTAGGTGAGGACGCAAAGGAGCTCCACCTAAACCACACCGGAGACAGCAGGAGAGGTCAACCTGTGGTAACCGAAACAAACCGGAACCTGCTCCTGAGGAATCTCAGCCCATTCCTCTGGAGTCTCACCACAGGTGTCCTGTGGGTTCCTGTCAGGTAGACGGGCTCTACGATGATCCAGGAGTTCGTCTGGAACCGGGCTTCGATGGACGAGGATGACAGAGTTATGATTTTTAAATTGGGCTACTTTAATAGAACAGATCAGATCAGATCGGATCAGATCGGATCGGATCAGATCAGATCAGATCAGATCGGATCGGATCAGATCAGATCGGATCAGATCGGATCAGAACGGATCGGATGTAGTTCGTCTTCATCACTGTAATTACCTTCAAATTCCCTTAATTAAGTCTCCACACACCCACACCCACACACACACACACACACACACACACAAACACACACACACACACACACAAACACACACACACACACACACACACACACACACACACACACACACACACACACACAAACACACACACAAACACACACACACACACACACACACACAAACACACACACACACACAAACACACACACACACACACACACACACACACACACACACACACACACACACACACACACACACACACACACAAACACACACACAAACACACACACACACACACACACACACACAAACACACACACACACACACACACACACACACACACACACACACACACACACACAAACACACACACGTTAAAAATACAGCTGTCACCAACACCTGTTCCTGAAGCCCCCCCCCCCGCGTGAGTTTGCGTCATCAGATTGTAACAGAAGAGCTTTGCATAAGCCTACAGGCACACACACACACACACACACACACACACACACACACACACACACACACTCTGGCTGCTGTCCAGTGCTGGAGTGGTTCTGCTTCAGAGAACATGGGACCCTGTCCTCAGTCCATCCATCTCCTCCCTCTCCCCTCCCCTCCCTGCCCCCGCCACCTCATTCCTACACCTTCACTTCCTGTTCCTGCCCCCCCTCCCTCGGTGTCCTGATTGATGTGAGCAGACAACCTCTATCAGTGTTTTATACATAATCCAGGTAATATATGCTGGTGCCTGCGTTTCTCAGAGTGCTAGCCAGCCTCTGACACGATGTGCTGACAGAGGCTTCACACACACACACACACACACACACACACACACACACACACACACACACACACACACACACAAACACACACACACACACACACACACACACACACACACACACACACTGCTCCTGCATGCGTTATGTGGGGTAATATATTCTAATGTGTGTGTGCTGGTGTGTTTCATATTTGTATTTATGGAGTGTGGATTTAAATGGCCGTGTGAAGTAACGCTGACCTCATCGCTTTCTTGTCTCCATGTTCCGTCCATACCGAAGCAGAAAAGCACCATTCTGGTCAAAATGAATGGAGACTCTGCGTCATGTGACGCCTAAATGCACAAATTAAGAAAAAGAACCAGTACTGAGCCAATCAGATGTTTTTTTGGCCCCTGAATGTTTTTTTTTTTTAGATCTCTGGACCTTCGTTCCTCCATCGGTTGATGATCTTCCTGCCTGAAGAAACGCCTCACGTCGGTGTCTGGAACGTCAGGTGAGACAATCTGATTGGAGGAAATCTACACATACGAACAAGCAAACATTAAAACCCGATTTACTAGATTTTGTGCAGGTATGAATTATGCAACCATCCATATCGACCAATCAGAAGTCAACGCTCAAATTTGACAACCGTGTGTCAAAAATTGGAAATTTGGAATTCAAAATATTACAAATATCTCTGAAAAAACATGAGAACACCAGTAAAACAGAGAGCAGTTTTACTAGATGCTACAGAAACGTGTTCCTGTGTTTAGACACACATGATCTGGGGTCAGAGTGGGGTCACTGAGGTCAAGCCAAGGTCATCACCTCAGACAGACAAACATCCGTTTCGCAGTTTCCTCAGACACGGACTGGAGCTCATTTAATGCCGCATTGATGCGAACAAAAATTGATGGAGGAGACTTCACTGCAGCAGGAAATTCCATTTGCTGATACTTATTAGCTGAACATTAATGTCAGGGAGTGTGATACCAGCTGGTGATGAGGAATCAGACATTGGAGGGAAGGGATTACAGGCAGACACGCTGCTTACACTGATGGATGGCCGGCATTAGTGCATTAACTCCCACCGCAGGGATTCACCAGCCTGTCGTGTTTGTCCCCCCCGCAGCCAAGAGGCTCAGCCATCAGCTGCAAGATGGAGGCTAGCCCCGCCCACCGCCCGGGAACGCATTCGTGAGCGCAGGTGTGGAGCAACGCACAGGTGAGCATGGGTGTGGAGCAACACACAGGTGAGCATAGGTGTGGAGCAACGCACAGGTGAGCATAGGTGTGGAGCAACGCACAAGTGAGCATGGGTGTGGAGCAACGCACAGGTGAGCATAGGTGTGGAGCAACGCACAGGTGAGCATAGGTGTGGAGCAACGCACAGGTGAGCATAGGTGTGGAGCAACGCACAGGTGAGCATAGGTGTGGAGCAACGCACAGGTGAGCATGGGTGTGGAGCAACGCACAAGTGAGCATGGGTGTGGAGCAACGCACAAGTGAGCATAGGTGTGGAGCAACGCACAGGTGAGCATAGGTGTGGAGCAACGCACAGGTGAGCATAGGTGTGGAGCAACGCACAGGTGAGCATAGGTGTGGAGCAATGCACAGGTGAGCATGGGTGTGGAGCAACGCACAGGTGAGCATAGGTGTGGAGCAACGCACAGGTGAGCATAGGTGTGGAGCAACGCACAGGTGAGCATAGGTGTGGAGCAACGCACAGGTGAGCATGGGTGTGGAGCAACGCACAGGTGAGCATAGGTGTGGAGCAACGCACAGGTGTAGACGCTGAACTCAGAGTGAAGTACCGTACGGTAATAATAATTATAATATTATGATATAATGTATAATACCAATAATGTATAATTATTTTAATTATACATTATTAATATAATATAATATAAAATATATAATATAATACAATAATAATATAATATAATAATATATTATAACATTATACATTACAATAATGTATAACGATATAATGTATATATTATGATATATATATTATAATATAATGTATAATATCTAATACAGTGCGCCCTTGTTACTCACAATTAATGCGTTCCAGGAACCACACATGAATAACGAATATTGTGATGAACTATTTATCTTATTATTTACGGTAATTTAAACGTTTCTGAACCCCCCCATACTGATATTAAACCACCTTCTATCTGTATTACCTTTAAAACACTCTGATAGACTGTTTAAAACACTTTTGTGTCTCACGGAAGTCAGAGACTCATGGAACGTAGTGCACTTCAGGATGCCGTCAGCCAATAGAATGCGTGTACAGTATCACGTGACTACCACGAAGGATTACTGTATAATATATAATATAATTTATAATATAATATATAAGCTATAGGTCTCTAAAGAGCAATTGTGGACAATGAGATTTATGGAAGGAAACTGATTGTTGGCTTTGTGACTTTAAAACAGTTCTCTTCTGCACACACACACACACGCACACACACACACACACACACACACACACACACACACACACACACACACACGGTTGTTTCTTCATGTGTCTTAAGGAGGTCAGTTTTTCCTTCGTGAGGCAAATAAAATCCAGTTGTTATTGTCAACGTGCCTTTAAAGGGTTCTAATCACACATCTCAGCTAACGATTCATTAATCCAGTAGAGCTGTGTCTACAGTATCCTGCTACACACTCTCTCTTCAACCAGCTGGTAACCGGTGGTTACCAAACACTCCAACAGAGATGTGTGGTGAATTTATCGTTTGGTGATATTTCCCACGACTTAATGAGCTGATAAAAGTCATTTCAAAGCTCTAATAAATGTGTTGATGACCTGGAGTGGAATGCAGGCAGTAAAGGATGGGAAGGTTTCTCTGGTATTGAAGGGACTGCCTCTTCTTCACGTCGGCTACTAACACACATGAGGCAACAAAGGGGGCAAAAACACACCAACACACGCAGGTGGGGGTTCGATGACATAAGGTCTATAGGTGTCACCAATGTCCCAGCTGATGGCAGCAGCTCATGTAGGCATGAACAGAAGACCAGAGGACCAGAGGACCAGATGACCAGAAGACCAGAAGACCAGAGGACCAGAGGACCAGATGACCAGAAGACCAGAAGACCAGAGGACCAGAAGACCAGAGGACCAGAAGACCAGAGGACTGGATGACCAAATGACCAGAGGACCAGAAGACCAGACGACTGGATGACCAAATGACCAGAGGACCAGAAGACCAGAGGACGGGATGACCAAATGACCAGAGGACCAGAAGACCAGACGACTGGATGACCAAATGACCAGAGGACCAGAAGACCAGACGACTGGATGACCTAATGACCAGAGGACCAGAAGACCAAAGGACTAGAAGACCAGATGACCAGAAGACCACAGGACCAAAAGACCAGAGGACTAGAAGACCAGAGGACTCAACTACAGGAGTGCTGTTCAATTTACCCGTTGGCTAACGCTGCTCCAGGTGTTTCTGTAGACCCAGGTCCATCCTTAATGTGGTTTATGGTATGTCTGTAGGCCCAGGTCCATCCTTGATGTGGTTTATGGTATGTCTGTAGACCCAGGTCCATCCATAACTCTGCTCCAGGTGTTTCTGTAGACCCAGAATTTTGAGGAAAATGAAAATAGGAGCTCAGGAGTTTTCTTTTTTTACTGTCTTCAAACGTTTTGATGTGAAACTTAAGGATATGGAGCAAAACTTGAGGGACCAAGAGCAATTCAAAGGATGTTCAGACAACTTCACTCCACTGCGGTGACGATGGCACCGACTCTGAATCCCACCACATGCAGAACACACCGGCTGTAACATCACACCTCAGGCACAGCCTGAGCAGAACATTTATAATTGGGAAAATGTCCTTCAGGTTAGCATGAAGCAAATTATTCACTCAAGTCAGTGAAGCCAGAGAAGCGGCATTGAGCTTCAAAGAGGGTTGAGTCTGCACAGACGGCTGTGTGTATGAATATACTTTACATACGTGTTCACTCACGAGTTTGATGCTGTGTTGACGACAAAATAAAACATCTTACACGATAGTTGTGTAGTAAAAATGCAGTAGAAAGACAATCTGACTTGTTCAGTCTAGAGGAAGCCCTAGACTGAACATGCATTCAGCGGAGAGTCTTCAGCAGTGACCTCGTGTGAGGAAACGACAGATCAGCCCTGATGGAACTTATTAGCAACCATTAGCAGCAGGAAACGACCCAGAACCTGTTTCTGGAGTTATCTCTACTGCAGGAGGCGCTGAAAGAGCAGAATAGATCAAAGATGGGAGGGGAATTGTCAGCGGCGATGTGAGGAACGCTGGGGATTTCAGATACGTCTTGATGCACGCAATCGCTTAGGAAGATGCATGTGCAAACAAACCACAGACAGACAGACGCAGCTCCTGCAGGGTTTTAAATTAGATGCTACCAATCCAGCCTCAAATAGATGCGCTGCGACGAGTGCGGCTGACGCGACGGTGCGACTTCAGGACCGCACGAGTGGAAAGAGGGAGCTGCTGTAAATACACACCAGGAACGTGACGCTCCGTGGGGGGTAGCCTGAGGTTGTGGTTGGTATCATTAGGCTGGATCAGCGGTGTGTTGTTTCACGTTGAGTGTTGTGCAGCTACACAATCTAAACCAAAACAACACACCAAAAGGCCTTAAACCGGACAGGAGCTGCATTATTGATCATTCTCTGCGGGTCGCTCACCTTTCACACCAACGCACACAACATGCAAACACCCTTCAATGTTCATTCCCCAACATAAATTATATATACATTCCATACACATCTCTCAACTCCTATTAGTTTCCATGGAAACATGTTTTTGAAGTGGACACATGTCAACTTCACACACTCATCATCAATTTTATTGAATTCTGTCCATACAATCTGAGATATTTTGATGTCGTTTCCATGGAGATGAGTTTAATACGACTCACACAAGAGCAGACGACAGTCTTTGGCCTCAGATGGATCATCCCAGCATCCTCTGAAGAAAAGAGGCACTAATGGTGGTCACATGATCAGAAAAGCTACCATGATTACAAGAACCTGGTCATGCGACAGCAAACACCAGACCTGAGCGTGAAGCTGCTCATACTGGGCGGGGTCCACATCTTCACACTTCCTGGTACCTGACTGGACTGAACTGCAGGTTGTTATTCTTCTCAGAAAAACTGATCAACTTCTCCTCCGATCAGCTCAGAGGATCAGAAGATCCCTACAACAGAGGATCTGCTGACAGATGAGAGTTTAAACACCTATTACACACACACACACACACACACACACACACACACACACACACACACACACACACACACACACACACACACTTACTAATGCTCCAGGGACAGCCCACCTCATTAGATATAGGCAAACATTCAATTAGTCAGTGTAATGGGGGACATAAAGCATGTCTGAGAGCCGCGCTCAAACAACTGGCTGAGGATTTACAAGGAACCCGGTGAGTGATGACTCCTCTTCCTCCATCGCTCTGCGTCACCCTCAGTGTGTTTGCCTTGTCCAAGCATGTGGAATTATTGTTGGATTCCACAGTAAATAGCTCTCTGGGGTTAGAGCCAAACGAGGCCACAAGTCTGTGGAGAAAAGTCACACTTTGTTATTTGGGTTCTTCCCTGAGACCAAAGTGAAACCAGCACCAGCTCACCTGAGAACAATCAGGTGACCCGGAGCTGGACGTGTGTTTCTAAATAGGAACTAGACACGCGTCTCTAACCAGGAACTAGACGCAGATCTCTAACCAGGAACTAGACGCAGATCTCTAACCAGGAACTAGACCTGTGACTCTAACCAGGAACTAGACCTGTGTCTCTAACCAGGAACTAGACGCAGATCTCTAACCAGGAACTAGACCTGTGTCTCTAACCAGGAACTAGACCTGTGTCTCTAACCAGGAAGGAGTCACGTCATGTATATTACCACTTCAATACAACACTGGACAAAAAACTTTCACATTGTCAGGACGGGTATGCTGCAGCACACGTGTTCGGTTACCATATTTGTCTTCCAGATGTTCGTTAAAGAGCTGCATTATCCAACATGTCTGCTCTCCAATCCAGACGGCACTCCGGCGACAAAAAGCAGGAAGATCGTCGGCTGCAGAGGGAACGGCAGACAGCTGCAATAATGCAGAAATGATGGAGAGAATGTTTCTGGTCAAACATATGGAACACAACTCAAAAATATGTTCGCTAACGGTACAAGAAGATGAAAAAGCTGTGGTGTGGAGAGAGGATTTCAAACGTGGGACACGAGTTACGCTTTGCTGATGGAAGGAGAACCGAACGTCTGTTATCAGCGAGTCCACTTTAATAAAAACACTCAAACCAAATCCTGATGGTCACAATTTAAATCAGAAAAACAGAACAGCTGGTTGGTGGAGACATTTGTTTAGAAACTACTGGACGTTAAAATTAAATTTATTTCCCTTGAATAATAAGGACCGGTTTGAATGAACGTGGAGCTGCAGCACAGGGTAAGATGGATGTCATGAAGGGTTAAACATGGGTGCATGATTATAATCTAATAACATTAATTACAATGGCTGCTTTGGATTATAAAGCAATGAAGGCTGATTATCTTGACTTTGGAGCAGATCTGATGGAACACTTTCAGTCCCTGCTCTTCTGGAGGCTCAGGTTTCCGTAACCACGGAACGGAGAACGAACACCTCGGTATCTGGGTGATTAAACCTGTGTGGGCGTCGTGGAGCCATCACCTTTTTATGCACAGTCTGTTTGCACATAATTTAATCTAGACGGAATTTCATGCTCTTTATTTTAGCTGATTTTCTTGTAAATGAATTGGACCTGACCACCAGAAGCGGAGTGAACAATCCCTTCTTCCCGTTCCAGAACGCCCTCTCCTCTCTCTGCCTGTCATCCTCCATTCCAAAGATTGTTCAACAAGCAGCAATTATTTAAAAGTAGATGGCAGATATGCAGAGAGGCTCTCCCATTGACCTTCACACAAACACATCACACACAACCACCATCACACTCAAGGCAGACCTTCTCCACCCTCAAGGGGCTCCTGCTGTCACCCGTTTGTAAGCCCTCCAAACAGAAGGAAGGAGATAAAGAAAAAGAGAAAGAAGAAGAGCTGTGTGGAAAGAATGGACCGAAACCAGTCAGGCCAGCAAATAGATGGATAGATGAACTGTATTTGTAATGTAATGTAAAGTCACACATGTGTTCTCCAGTCAGCAGCTTGGAGGCAGATCTCATCTCAGGTCACATGTTCACCACGTGTTCATGATGTGAGTCATTCTATTCAGCAGCAACAAATCCACAGGTCCTGCAGGAAGGGTAGGGACTAGGGTTAGGGGTTAGATTAGGGTTACAGGTAGGGTTAGGTTTGGGGTTAGGATTAGGGTTAGGTTTGGGGTTATGGTAAGGGGTTAGGGTTAGGATTAGGGTTAGGGGTTATGTTTGGGGTTAGGGTCAGGTTTGGGGTTAGGGTTGTGAGTTAGGGTTAGGTTTGGGGTTAGGGTTGGGGTTAGGATTGTGGTTAGGTTTGGGGTTAGGGTTAGGTCCGGGGTTAGGTTAGGGTTAGGTTTGGGGTTAGGGTGCAGGTTATTAGCTCTCTGCTATGTTTTACATGAGCTTCTAAAGGCCCTGTGTTGCACTGATGATAGTAGTTGTGTGTCATCTGCATGACAATGGAAATGTCCTGGTGATGTCACCTGGTGGGAGTCTGTAAGGTGAACAACACCGGTCCAAGCACGTAACCCTGAGGGCCTGTGTGATTCATGTTGCTGTGTGTGGAGTTATTGTTCACCAGCTTAACACAGTTCCTTTAATTCCAATACAAGATCCTGGAGCAGCACAGAGACATTCCCCTGAGCTCCAAAGATTGACTGGAAATCCAGTCCAGTCAAGTAGACAATCACACAATCTGACGGGGAAGGAAAGCCCACGGAGAGGAAACAGGAGAGGAGTTAGCATCAGGGTGGGCAGGTTCAAGTAGCTAACCGTTAGTTTCCCGTTGTGAACAGACTCACACTGACCTCTCCCACCACCTACACATGTCACGGGTTCCATCTACACTTTATTTAACACCATGTTGTTTCAGGCTTGAAGGGAAATTTGTACAACGGCTTTAAATAGAAGGAGACGAGTGATCGGAGACGAGGGTGGACCTCATGACCATAAGAGATGACTGACAGCAATGGTGGTCGTCACACTAAACACGTAATGCGTGTTTAGACTGTATACATTATCATTCTACTGCATTGACCCATATTAATGACTTCACTTTGGTTCGTTTTCACTTCGGGCGGCGACTAAAGCTTGTCCCTTGCTCTCAAACCCTTGTCCGACATCGTTGTCTCTCCATCTAACACCACTTCATTTGATAAGCTAGTGTTCAAAGCGGACCCCGTCCTCAAACGCCCTTGTGTATCCTTGATGCGCTAAAGATTCCTGTGCTCCTTTTTCTCCGATAAACCTTATTATCAAATCGTCTGTTCCGATAAGATACCATCTCTGACACGTGGCGTCGTTGGTAATTACAGACGGATCGATCGCTGAAGCGGTAGGATGGTCGGTCCTCGGGTTTTGTCCTTCATCTGGACGCCCTCACCGCCAGGTGACCCCATGTGAACCCACCGTCGTGAATGATCGATAAAGTTTAAGCACAAGACCACGAACGCAGCAGGAAGCTCCCGAGTTCACTGCTAACGCTAGCACGAACAGCTAGCAGTCGCTTAACTGACAACAATTTGGTGGTTGATTTGTGGCCTGTTGCTCGGCAACGGTTGACCCCTCCACCTCCCAGCAAGGACACCTGGCCGTGAACGTAAACTGAATTGTGACACAGATTGCTGAAATATTCATGAGCTCATTATGAAACACGTAAAAGTAAAATATCTGCAGAAACGCTCAGAAACACTCTTATTCTTATTAACCCATTTTTCCCTTTTTCAGGCATTTTTTTAAAGTCTTTTTTCATTTTGACCTAGTTAATTATGTTTTTTCCACAGCTTTTCTTGATTCACCTTTAAAGGCGATGCATCTGTTTAACCCATTTATCACTGACCTACTCACCGCCGCTACAGACAAAACCCAGTCTTACTTTGTTAAAAGTGTCACTTATTTCCTCCCTGCGCTGTAGTCGCAGCAAATCCATGAAAAAGACAGATCTACATGTCGGCAGAGGTCACCGCTCCAGATATGCATGCGTTTGGATGGCGTCTCTTTGTAGTCGTAATTAGTGCACACCTTCCTCGACGTCGCCGACTTTGAAGCGGCGGCTGCTGCTGCAGGTGAGAGAAGAAAGTCAGTCTTTGAATTAAACACTGGGAGGTGGAACTGGAATAAGATCACAACATCTTAACGCCTGTTATCACATGCAGCGGAAAAAAGATGGAAATATCACTTTAATGTCTCCAAGAAGCAGAAAAAAGCTGTGAATGAATTACTGCCTGGAGATGGAAGGAGAAGGAACCCACCCCCCCACCCCACCCCCCGTGCTAGGAAGCGTAGACGAGAAGGAACGCGGGGTTCTTCGTGTGACACGCGTGTGAAGTCAGAAAGAGGTTATAGTCCAGTCGGGTCCGATGAGTCTCTACATCGGCGGTGTGGTGGTCGATGGTTCTCCATGGACCCTGAAACCCAGTTTGGTCCCGGGGGTCAGGGGTCAGATGCATAAAACATGGTGGTCAGACCACTAACATGTCCCTTAAGGACATGGGCTTAAAGCCCGCCTCTAACCAGGGGGGCATCACATGATCCTCTGGAGTCTACCCAACAAACACGTGGACATCGGTTCTACGCTCGTCTCATTATCGCCCGCCGTTGTTTACACACGTGTTTACGGCGCGCCGTGACCCAAACATGTCAGAAATAACAAACAACAACAAGCACATTCCACTTCAATAGCAATTAACATTAACCCCCCCCCCCCCGCCCACCATCACCACCAACCGCCATCCCCCCCACAGAGAAATAATAAAACCAAAATTACATCATAAACATTCTCATTTAATAGAACATGTGTGTCTACATCTAAATGTCCCAGCTCGGGGTTTTCAGTGTGTGTGTGTGTGTGTGTGTGTGTGTGTGTGTGTGTGTGTGTGTGTGTGTGTGTGTGTGTGTGCAGAGTGCCCCTCCTCCCACCACCTCCTCTTGTGTTCCCTGGGGGGGCTCTAATCAGACAAACAAGAATTCTCTCACTCCTGGTCTATACGCTTTGATTCCTCACTGAGCATCACAAACACGCGTGTAAACACACACACACACACACACACACACACACACACACACACACACA
Organism: Antennarius maculatus; assembly: GCA_013358685.1. Lineage (NCBI taxonomy): Eukaryota > Metazoa > Chordata > Actinopteri > Lophiiformes > Antennariidae > Antennarius > Antennarius maculatus. Next base: position 24,632,803 of record CM023612.1, read on the forward strand.
CACACACACACACACACACACACACACACACACACACACTGGATACATCTCAGCTTTTGGACAGACATCAGATGTCGTACCTGGAGCTCCTCTTTCATTTCAGGCTCCTCCATCTCCTGGTGCTCCTCCATCTCCTGGTGCTCCTCCATCTCCTGGTGCTCCTCCATCTCCTGGTGCTCCTCCATCTCCTGGTGCTCCTCCATCTCCTGGTGCTCCTCCATCTCCTGGTGCTCCTCCACCTCCTGGTGCTCCTCCATCTCCTGGTGCTCCTCCACCTCCTGGTGCTCCTCCACCTCCTGGTGCTCCTCCATCTCCTGGTGCTCCTCCATCTCCTGGTGCTCCTCCATCTCCTGGTGCTCCTCCATCTCCTGGTGCTCCTCCACCTCCTGGTGCTCCTCCATCTCCTGGTGCTCCTCCACCTCCTGGTGCTCCTCCATCTCCTGGTGCTCCTCCACCTCCTGGTGCTCCTCCACCTCGATCCTGGTGAGGTGATGTCATGTTCACTCCTGCTGTACATCCCCATTTTGGAAACATCTAACCACAGTGGAGCCCTCCTAGAAGGATCTTCCCCTACTCTCTGGCATCGTCCTCCATTGCCTCCCCTCCCCTCCTAATCTAGCATCTATCTTCTGTGTTCTCCTCCCCCTCCGGTGGACAGAAAGCCAGTCTGAGCCGTCTAAACCAATGAGAGGCGTCTGAGATCCCTGAAACAGCCATAAATAAGACGGGGAGCGGACGCCGCGTGCCAGATTACAAACACACACTTAAGTGGATCCCGTTGCTAATTTGTCTGATAGTGTGTTGGGGGGAGATAAGGCGGGACGGAGACGCATCGCCTCACCTTTACGGTTTCATCACGCCATTCTGGCGCGGCGTGTCGCCTTCTAATTTGCCTCTAGCAGCTATTGTTTGGACGGCGTTATCATCGGTAACGGCTCCAGGCGTGTTTGTGCAGCCGGATGGCGACTTTATAGTCTCATTCCAAGTAATGAGCCTCTAGAACACGTGTCAGACTCAAGGCCCGGGGGCCGAATTTGGCCCTCCACATCATTTCATGTGGCCCACGAGAGCATAAAGGGTCAATAAATAGGTCAAAAGTGTGCTTTGAGCAAAAACTACATTTCCCACAATGCAGTAGTTCAGCCCATTTTAACTCTGACAACAACATTGTGAAAAAAGTTAATGTCCTAAGTTGTGTCTGATGTTATTTTTCTTTATTCATTGACAGTTTGATCCTTGATTGATGGAGTTCTGTGGGTTTAATAACCTGACAATTTAAAAGGATTTATGTTGTAACTCGATTTATTCAAGCTGCAAACTGTAATGTTTGTAACTTGAATAAATCATAAATTCAGGGTTATTTAACATTAACCCTAAATTAATGTTAATGAATTGCTATTAATTAGTTAAATTGGTTTTTTTTACATTACATTGAGTTACATTTAGTTACATTTATTAGTTGGATTTAGTTAAGTTGTTGATTTAACGGCGCGATGTCGCTTCCTGGTCGGAGGAAGGGGAGGGGCTCCGGTCGGATCTAAATTCATTAAGCGTGTTCGCGTCCCGGAGAGATGACGAATGGTGATTTTTGTTCTGTCAGTCTCTGGCAGGCCTCCCCCCCCCCGGTTTCTGACAGCTCTGCCAAGTAGGACATTAAATAATAAGCTTCCTCCGTCTTCCCTCATTCAGTCTCTCTCTTCTCGCCTCCCCCCCCCCCTCTTGTTCGCCTCTGGTTGTGTGTGTGTGTCCATGTGCGTTTGTGTGACTCTGAATGTCTTTCTATGTAATAAATATTTAGTATGGAACAAAACACTGTGTGTGTGCAGTAAAACACACGTCTACACACACACACACATCCGCCGTTCCTCCACCGGCGTTCCTCTTTAATACCACAGAGTTGGCAATTGTTGTGAGCCTTGTGCACATCAGGCCAATTCCATTCCGGGAGTGCCAATTTCATTTTTGGGATGTTAAACATCTATGCCGCAAGGTCAGAACATTCCAGTGAAGACTCCATCTCCCCCCGCTGCAGGACGGGATGAAAGTGACTGTCATCCTTTTCAAATAGCCATCATGTTTCATTGATTCTCACACTGCAGGCCGGCGTGTTGAATTCACTGAATAAATGTTCTCGGGGGGGGGGGCGGTGGGAGAGTCATCAAATTTGAGGAAGATATGATTGTTTACATTTAATCACAAGAAAATATGTTTGAATATGACAAACTAGTTCCGCTTTGGGGTTGAAACTACTTTCACTTTCCTGTATTTACAGTCGGTGACGTTGTCGGTCAGTAGCGGTCAGACGCTGATCACAGCTAGCGGTCAGCGACATCACAATTGTTTCTCTATGTTACATTTGCACTATTTGAGGAAGCAAAACTCTGTTATTTACAATTAGTTTTGAAAAGCTGCAGATGAAGTTTGCGTTTTTGTTTAGATGTTCAGCTAAAAGCGCCACTGAAAACACATGTTTTTACTGTCAATATTTGTATTTATATCAGTGACGTCCAGTGAGGTTCATGGCTGGTGAGGCACTGATTTCATCATAATTAGATTTACAAAAATATGAACCTACAGTTTAGCTTATTCACCATTTAATTAGCGACAGGTCATGGAATTGTTTACACATACAAACTGAAACACATAATTAGCACATTTGATGAAAATGTTTTTATTTTTTTAATGTTGTTTCCAACATGTTATTTTTTATATGTTGTAATAACCTGGTAAATGTCAGTTATATTTAGGATATATATCAGGATACTTTGAGTTACTGATGAGAATGCCGCTACTCCTCAAGGTTCATGGATGCTGATACTCAAGCTTGCTAAAATAACTTTAACTAAAGAGTGCACTCAAACTACACTCCATTTTTCATTTTTCTCTTTCGTAAGGGCAGGTGAGGCCCTACCTCACCTGCCTCCCCTGACCACACGTCACCGGTATATAGTACTACTTTAGTTCAATTTCATTTTTATATATTCATGTAAGTAACCTATATTTAGTTTTTTCAAGTTACAAAACAGTTCAGGGAGCATGTTTGTGGTTTGTATTGCAGTATATATATATATTTTTTTTATTTATTTGAATTTGATTGTTTGCGTTTATTTTGGCCCATTATGTCAATGAAGTAGGTTATAGTGAAATAATAACTATCTCTTCATATAGATGAAGCATTTTTCTATGTAGTATATAGAAACAAAAATCAAAGGTACCAAAAACGGCCAGAAGAGGCTCGGGGCAATGAGGGTTTAATCCGAACAGGGATGCTGCACATGGATGTGCCGAGAGGAGCAGTGGGAAGGGGATGTGGGTGTTTGCTTTCTACGTTCCAGCTTTGAGGTTGTGATTATGCTTATGATGTTGTGTGTGACAGGTTGCTTCTGGATGTGCCACAGGGGGTGGGAAAGCGACCCGGACACATCCACTATATAGCTACAGGATCACACGAGCTAAAAATGTACCGTATGTTAACAGATGTAGGCTGAACATGCTGTGGATTCTAATGATCTAATTTCATCTTCATGTCGGTGATAATATCAGAGCTGATGAAGCTCCTTGGAATAGAAATGAAATTTTTTTTACACCTGTGCTGAAATAAGTCCAAGAAGCAGCATGCTAACTACATGGGAGGAAGAACCACACAGGAACAAGTGATGGTCCAAGTTGTGGAAGTCTGATCCAGTGTCCAGTCCATCTGATCTCTTCCCCTGGGGGTTCTTAGCGTTATATTATGAGGGACTTGTGGTTCAATGATGTTAGGACACAGGGCACTAACCTGAAGACCCGCACCCCCGATCCCCCTTGGTACAATCACTAGGGGTGTGTACAAAATCACCACCAGATTTGTATCCTGCCTCACCTTTTGACTTGTTTCGATCCTGCTAGTTCCTCGGACCCTGCCTGTCGTAACCCCTCTTTGGATTTGTCTCACGGTGTGTTGGATTGCCTTTGTGTATGACCCACCTGATTATTGGACTCTGCTTGTTTGCTCGTTGTCTGTTTGATTCGTCTGCTGCTTGGACTGATTCCCCGGTACCAGAACCCTGCCTGTCCTATTAAACCTGTTTGGTAGACTTGACCCGCCTGCTTCACTGTCGTCCTTTTGGGTTCTCACCACCAGTCTTGTTCGAGTCGTGATACACCGCTAATAATTACCAAGGAGCTGAATAATACCTTCAGATGTCCTAGCCTTGATTACTGCCTTAGAACGTGAGTCCAAAGGACAACTAAAGAACCCAACAAACCAAAGGACAACTAAACAACACAACCAACCAAAGAACAACTAAGTAACCTAACAAAAATTGAAAAGTGATTTAGGTTACAAAGATTAAAAGAGAACATCTGAAAGATGGAGTTTCTGCCCGAGTCAGACAACCACCCTTAACTCTGATGTTCTGAGATGTTTAACACATCACTTTGGTTCTGTCTTCAGAAACCTGAAGATAAGAGTCTAAAACAGTCTGGATGTGTCACGTGAGGCGGGATATGGACCCAAATGCAGGACACCAAAAGCGAATTTTCCATCCATGACTTATTAACCAACTCAAAAATTCTCCAGACAGACAAGAATCTCCAAAACCGAACAGACTTCCAGGAACCAAACATGAGAAACGACCCAGCACCTAGCGCTCATTGAGCTAGGCTTAAAAAGCCTCATCAGGATTACCCCAATGAAGTTCAGGTGTGAACGATCAGAACGGGGGTGTGGATGAATCTCAGGTGTGGAGCCGTGGCTCCACCCACCAGCCTGGCCTCTCCCCGCCACACACCAGAACTGCCACGCCCAACCGTGACAGGATGAATGTCTCACCCTCTCAACATCTCAACCAGACAGAAAAACACGAACCGCAACCAGTCTCCAGCCTCATGTGGTCATCTCATCCGAACGGACTGAGGCGGTCCAGCCTGGATGGTGGGAGGAGGGGAGGGTGGGAAGCAGGCTGGAGCGAGGACGGGACTCGAACAGCCGTGAAGGCTTTGAAACCTCGGTTCTTCTTCTCCTGTTTGTCTCGGTTCCCCAACAGACGTCATCCAGCTCTCTCTGTCTGCCACAGGAACGAGGGGGGGAACGTGGAGGGAGGGGGGCAACGCAGTCGTGTCTTCAGCTTCTAAGAAGCTTCCAGGCCTGAGGTTCTTCATTTTCCATTTGTTCTCACTTTAATGGTGCCTTCCTCTGCTTTCTGGTCTTCATCTGCGTCCCTCGGTGCCGTCCTCCGTCTCACATCCTGACTTCCTCGCCTCCCTTCAGCCCTGCGTCGCCATTCTGCTTTCAGCCCCCCCACACACACACCTACTCCTCCTCCCTTGCTTTCCTTTCATTTGTGTGTCACCCTTGTCTGCTGCTTCCCCTCTTCCTCTTCAGTCTCTGTCCCTCCTCATCGCTAAATCCCCTGGTGGTTGGAGCGCTTTGATCGCTCGCTCGGAACCGACACCCGCTGCCTTCTGGACGGAGCTGTGGTTACTGCTGGGGGAGATGCTGCTCCTCACCCCTCTCTCCTCACCCCCGTCACACAGTCGTGCCCAGAAACAGTCAGGCAAGTGTTTCCTGCATGTAATTAAATTTCCTGAGGAGAAGAAGGAGTTCATAACAGAAGCAAACCAAATATCTTAAAATGCCCTCACCTCCTCCTTCCATCCCTCCCTTCCTCCTCTCCTCCGCCGCCATTCACTCTGAATGCTTTATGAAGCCCCCTTTATCCAAAATATGCTGTTTAATCTGGCGAAATGAGAAGTGATCAAATATGTACGTATGAATACTGATTCAGTGTGTCGTTCCCCCCTCGCAGTGATTTAAAATGTAATGAAATGATTCTGTTGTTTATAATGCAGGAGCACACGGCTCGTAATCAAAAGAAATTGTGTTGTTCACTTGCCGGAAAAATGAAATAATGATGATGCTCTTCAAAATGAATGCTTTGAGGGATTTAAATTCCACAGGAGTGAATTAGGTGAACTAATCTCATTGCATGTAATATATGTGATTCAACTCCGGGGATAGCAGGGAAACGTATGAATCTTGTATGTAATCTGTGTGGAGAAGAGGAGCAGTAAAGGTCAGCGTTCAAAGGAAGCCGTCGGTGATGCTTTCGGCGTCCCTTCTTTTTTTTTTTTGCCTGCTTGTTTTTCTTCTTCTGCAGAATCTCCACAGGCGGCGTCTTTGTTTGTGACACATTAAAAGGCTTCTGGAAAATCAGAAAACAAACAGAATCCCCCCTCAAATATCATCTCATTTTTTTCCCCCAGTCCTAAATATTAATTCTATATTTCTGGTTCTGCTTTCGGCTAATGGAGCGGAGGGAACGCACAAAAAAAAAAAAAAAAAAAAAAACCCCGAAAGCATCCCTCATTGTGGAGCGGTCTAAACTACAGTTTAATAACTGCTGTCAAATTATTTGTCAAATCAGGAGTTAAACAAAAGCGCCCCCCCGCCGTCTGAATCCGCTTATTCACGACTGATATTTCTTAGGGTTATGAAATCCATTTGTATTTAACTCTTTGTCTCACTTGTCAGATGCAGAGAAACAATATGGACGTTTAATAAAGGCCTGAATCCCCTGAAATCCCCCCCGCTTTTAGATGACATTTCGTTCAATACGCCCATTATTACAGCCCCCCCCCCCCCCCAATTTGTGTTGAAACACAAGCACTTTTGAGAAAATGCATTTAAAGGAAGCACAGAGCGGCGTGTCACACACACACACACACACACACACACACACACACACACACACACACACACGCCGTGGGCTTAAGCCGGTGGGATTGATGCCCCCTAAGCCGCTTTTTTTTTTTCATGCATTATGCCCCCAGGAGGCTGTGAATGTGCTAGCTGCCACTCACTGGGGGTAAAGCTCAGGATCAAACTGGAGAGGTAAATACCTGCACATACGTGCACACACACACACACACACACACACACACACACACACACACACACACACACACACATTCAAAAACATCACATGTATTAAGTCACACACCCACTGTGTAAATTAGAGCAATTTTCAGGGCACAGATGCGCAATTTTAGAGAAGAAACATACATTTTATAGAGCGACAAACCCTGACTGGCTCACGCAATCATTCCTGTTTCTCTCCTCCGCTTTCCCTCACACACACACACACACACACACACACACACAAACACACACACACACACACACACACACACACACACACACACACACACACAGAAATATAAACACTCACCTCTAAGCTAAGGGATGAAACCTGCACAGTGTGTCGTTGCCTCATGCTGGCTTAGCCACAGAGCTGAAGAACAGTGAGGGGATAAAAAGTGAAGATGAAGACATATGACAGAAAAGCTCTGTAAACAAGGCACACACACACACACACACACACACACACACACGCGCACACACACGTTCAGAGGCTGCTTTGTGTCAGGCTGACTGTCCCGTGTCATGTTTTGTGTCTTCCTATTGTCCCGTGTTCAGCGTGACAGAGGCAGCTTGACGGGCTCCTGCAGGGGGGCCACGAGGCAGGTCGGGGCCCCCGGGGGTCTTTCAGAGGAAGGCTTCGGCTTCTGTTTTAAGATGCTGCTATCAGACCTGCAGTTGCGGCTGTTGCATCGCTTGCTGTGCTGCAGATGCTTGGATAATCGTCCCGTGTGTGTGTGTGTGTGTGTGTGTGTGTGTGTGTGTGTGTGGGGGGGGGGGGGGGGGGTCAGGGGTCAGGGGTCCATGTTAAAACAGGAAAACGTGTGTAGAATAAAATGTAGAGGGCCAACATTTATGACGTAACCTGGACCACCTGCAGCAGAGGATAACACAGAACCAGCAGCACCACATTCTCTATTGATAATCGATTGATTTCCAATACAGTGACCCCTCACTTGTTGGCGCTTCAAGATGCACGGCTTCACGACTTCACGGATTTTTAGTAGGTAGTCACGTGATACCGTACGCGCATGCTATTGGCTGACAGCATCCGTAAGTACGCTACGTTCTGGGACTGTGCAACATGTGACCTGTGGATCACATGACACAGGTCACGAGTGGATATGGGATGAGACGAGAAGAAACACACATGCACGGATGTATGGTCTCACACACACACACACACACACACACACAGTGGGAGTTTATACTCTTCACAGCTAAGCAGAATGGGTTTAGCTGAACACAACAGTAACCCTTCCTCATAACGTACAGCATCCATATGTGTGTGTGTGTGTGTGTGTGTGTGTGTGAGTGAGTGTGAGTGTGTGAGTGTGCAAGGAAGGAAGGGAGAAAAGAAGAGAGGGAAAGAAGGGAGGGAGGAAGGCTTTCTGTCTGCCCCTCCAGCACCTGTGTGACCTTCATGCTCAGCCTCAGCACCTCTTCATCATCACTGTGTTTAGATGAAGGCGATGGAGCGGAGGATATAAAGGAGACAAACACCAACGATCTCACATTTATTGATATCTTATTGATTCATTCTGACTCTGGCGTGTGGGGCCTTCGGGCTGCAGGGGTGTTTACGTTCATCGTCATCGTTTTCCTTCATTACTTCCTGTTCCTGTGACTCTGAACAGGAAGCAGCTGGAGGACACGCCCGCTCCTCCAGTGCTCATATGTCTCAGCTTTGACCATATTGATCAATGGGTAAAGCTTTAATGCATAGCTTTGACCATAGATCAAAGCTAGTGCATAGCTTTGACCATAGATCAAGGCTAGTGCATAGATTTGACCATAGATCAAAGCTAGAGCATAGGTAGCGTTGACCACAGTGATCAATGGTTAAAGCTAGTACATACTGTAGCTTTGACCATAGATCAAAGCCAGTGCATAGTTTTGACTACCCTGAAAGGCCAACTATGCACTTGTCAGGTACTACTTTCCGGGTACCCCGGCCTACCCTTTGTGGGGTGTTGCAGTCTCTGATTGCCTCGGTTCTTGTTTTGCTGCTGTAGTAAATAAGAGAATTGATGGACTGATAGTTAAAAACACCATTTGTTTAAAAGTGGAGTAAATAATGCAGCGACTTTACTGCTGCTGCTCGTCGTTTGCAGCAAACTGTCTGCTCGTTTCCGTCGGTTAATGACCATAAAGAAGTAAATTGCATTTTCCTGAGTAGAGACTTCAGATGAAGTGTCTGATATAAATAACAGTAGTTCAAATGATTTATCTGAATTCTAAAAAGGAATCCATAAAATGTATCTCCAGGCGTATTATGTGATGCTTTTACTTTTCTTATATTGGCAGACTTCAGCTATAAATTTATGGTTTAAGTGTTGGATAATTTTGCTATTGTAGTTCTGAGATCTGAAGAATGTTGAATGTAGAGACCATAAGAATGAAATATTACAGCTAAACCGATAGGAGGAGCGCGTCTGGATGGAGGCTCGGAGAAAACAGGTCCGTCGTCTCAATGCAGCCTCATTAGTTTATGCTCCATACATCTAGATAGAAGACGGCATTAAAACAGAAGCTGTTGCCATGGAGCGACTAGAAGACACCAGGTTGACTGGCTTTTGGTCGTTTGTTATTGATCCAATATTGATCTTCAGGACTCACCCGCGACACCAAAGTCGTGACTGTAATGTTCTTGAGTTCTTCTGTAGCCCAGCGGTCCTTCGGCTCTGGATGCAGGAGCGTCAGCCAGAGGACGTCCTGACAGTTTGCAGACCAAGCATGTAATCGTGGAAATAATCTGCAGATTCCTCCATAATAAAACGTACTCATGATTTTCCGTTGGTTGCAGATATAACTGTCATATTCTCGTTATTACGACCTTAATTATTTGTGCCATTGTCTTTCCAATTAGATAGAAGTTGTCCAATCCAAATTGTCTGGTGGAGCTCTTGATGGACGCTGATGCAGGCAATGCTGCCGTGTGAATATTCATACGTCCGGTATGCATGCCGGGCTTTAAGGTGAACACGTCTGACTCTCAAGTCCGTGATAATTAGGCGTATAGACCGGCAATGCATGGACACGCGTGTTCCATGTTGTATGTGCAGGTTGGCTCCTCCTGACTGGATTACTGGAGCTTTAACTGATATCATTTGCATGCTGTGTGCACGTTCGTTTAATACAGGGGACAGCCAGGGTGCTGTGCCTACTGCACATTACCTTATTGAAGCATTGTAGTGAATTATCTCCTGTACACACCTTGAATAAAGTGAGTTGCTAATGAGGCTCTGGCAGAGGAAGGATGGAGACGAGAAGGAAAGGAGGAGAGGCAGAGAAAGAGCAAATACTTCTGTCTGCAGGTCCCCTCCTTATTAAGAGATTAAATGCCCAGCTCTTTGTTTAATAGGATTGCTTGGCAAAGACCAGTGTGTACGTGTGTGTGTGTGTGTGTGTGTGTGTGTGTGTGTGTGTGTGTGTGTGTGTGTGTGGTTGCTCTCTTTGTGGGTGGGTTAGGGTGGGAGTTTTAACAATATTTCTGGCACAATATTAATTCTATTTTCCCCGGCCACTACGTTGTCTGGTGGACATCATGTCTCTACGTCTGCCGCCCCCTACCTCACACACACACACACACACACACACACACACACACACACACACACACACACACACACACACACACACACACACACACACACACACACACACACACGGTGTGTTTGGGTCAGGACGAGGAGGCAGAGATGTGTCTCAGTTCTTGACTGAGTCATCTCACAATTACTCACCATCACGACAAATAAAATGTTATTAACAATAATACATGGAGTTATCTCTGATCTCCAGAACAAACAACTTGTCTCTGACTCATAAAACTTTATTTCACTCAGACGAGCGATGCTCAGTTCATATCTCATACTTTAATAACAGCGAATACAAATAAATGTACAGATCACACCTTAAACACATCGTGGGCGTGTTGTCGCTGCAGCATCGACTGAAGGTGTAGCGACGCTGTCTGGATGGTGTTAGTCGGCTCGTCTTGTGACACGAAGGTAGAACAGCTCTAGCAGCTACTGTCACATACACACACACACACACGCATACACACACACACGCGTCAGGTTCTCCACCGCCGTGAATGGGCTTTGGTGTTCCTCAAGTGAGTATTTTCACTTTGAGCTGCTGGATGAACTCTGACCCGGTTTATTCAGGTAAACAATCTCAAAACAATCCGAGAAAGGACAAATGTCCAGAATAGGTTGGAGACTGAATAAATGTGACCTTTGACCCTGTTTGTCTTCTGTCTGAAAGCCTGGGTTCCAGCAAACATCTCTGCAGCTATTTGTCTAGTTCTTAGTTCTAGAAAGTCTAGTGGTTGTAGGTCTAATTATTGTATGTTTAGTTCTAGTAGGTTTATTTCTAGTAAGTCTAGTTCTAGTCCTACTAGACTTACTGGAAGACTAGTAAGTCTATTTCTAGTCGGTCTAGTTACAGTACATTTATTATAGTACGATTAGTTATGGTTTCCTTCTCATAGGTCTAGTTATAATCGGTTTAGTTCTAGTCTGTCTAGTGCTAATAGGTCTATGTCAAGTAGATCTAGTTCTCATAGATCTAGTTCTTGTAGGTCTACTTTTTGTGGGTCTAGCTCTTGTAGGTCTCGTTCTTGTACGTGTAGTTCTCATAGGCCTAGTTCTAGTAGGTCTAGTTCTCATAGGCCTAGTTCTAGTAGGTCTAGTTCTTGTAGTTCTTGTTTTTGTAATTGATGTAGGTCTAGTTCTTGTAAGTCTCATTCCTGTGGGTCTAGTTCCTATAGTGGTTGTAGGTCTAGGTCTTGTTTGCCTCGTTCTCGTAGATCTAGTTCCCATACATCTGGTTCTAATAGGTCTAGTTTTTGTAGTTCTCGTTCTAGTAGATCTAGTTTTTGTAGGTTTAGTTCTCATATGTCTATTTCTAGTAGGTCTAGTTCTTGTAGTTCTAACTTTTGTAATTGTTATAGGTGTAGTTCTTGTAGGCCTAGCTCTAGTGGGCCTGGTTCAATTAGGTCTGGTTCTAGTAGGTCTAATTCTCCTAGGTCTCATTTTCGTAGGTCTAGTTCTCATAGGTCTAGTTTTTGTAGGTCTTGTTCTTGTAGTTGTAATTCTTGTAATCGTTGTACATGTAGTTCTTGTAAGTCTAGTTCTAGTAAGTCTGGTTGTATTAGGTCTAATTCTTGTAATTCTAGTTCTTGTAGTTGTTCTTATAGATCTAGCTCTAGTAGATCTAACCAACCAGGTTTAGGGGGTATTGAGTGCATCAATATCCAGGGGGGTAAATGTGTAAACGGATTTACACATACTTCATCAGAGGACTCGTAAAGATATTTAAGCAGGGGTTATTTTTACGGAGGTTCTTCTAAACGTGACCCCCCAGTGGCTCTGACGGTAAATAATTGCTTCCAGATGTGTGAAATCTCAGCATTCTAGTGATTTTGTTGCTCATTTGCTGCAGAGACACTATGGAAATATTAAAAACAATGGGAATATCTCCTGACCTCCATGGAATGCCCAAAACGCTGACACATCACTCTGAGTCGATGAAGGAATCACCTGGAGGCTCCTCAGGGATCCAGCAGCACTAAAGAGGAACGTTCACGCAGGTGCAGTCCTTCAAACTGGAGAAGGTAACGTGTTCAGCCTGGTGATTTATGGACACATGCAGATTTGAAGGGATTGGGGTTTGTGGGATGTCTCTGGAGGACTCTCTACCGTGAGGAGGAGCTGAGTTCTAGTCCCCTACCGTAGGTCAGCCGCTTCATCGCGTCCGGACCCCTCCACACAGATTCACAGTGAATTCACTGTGATAAGCTGTGAATTTGTTGTTTGGAAACAGGAAGTGACATCACACAGCGGGCCTGAGTGCAATGAGAGGCGGAGCTTCAGTAAGCCTCTCATCCCGGCGGGTCAAAGCCGGCGTTAAAGACTCACACGGTTGCACCTAGATTGCTGCACAAGTGATGAAATCTGAAAAGTCGATGGGCAACGACCAAGAAGGGCGGAGACAACATCCAACATCAAATAAAGGCGTGGGGATGGAGGGGGGGTGTCTCCCATGACAACCAGTGGAGCCCAGTTCATCAGCGATGCGATATCTCCACTCAGTGGGGTTGTCAGCAGCGTGGGGCACATCTGACCTCCTGGGTGTGGTGGGGGCTGATGGCCAGACTTGGGTAGAGACAAGGGTAGAACTGGACTTTCTGCCCCCTGTCTGCAGGACTGGGTGACCCCTACCCCTCCATCACCTGAAGAAATTGGGGGCGCACAGTGGTGGGGAAGGGCGTGGGCCAACCCTTTTGCATTTACCCCCCCTTCCCTTCCCATGTCCTCCTAGCCTTGTCCCTGTTTGCCTTTTTTCTTGTAAGAAAAATGAGTGTGGAGCCATTAAAATATCCCCAGTCCCTCGTGACGCTCTGGTTTTAGCGGAGGGATATATTATGCATTGGATAAAACAAATTGCCTGTTCAAGAAAATACAAATCCAATTCTGCTGACAGAACTTCTGTGTGTTTGTCTGGAACTTGAGGAGGACGACGAGCAGATCTCCGAGAGACGGATTCAGGAGTCTCCACGCTGCAGCGCCTCCTTCCCTCCTGTTCCTCCGGGGATCTCGATAGACTGGTTCAAACCCAGAGAAATCTTGCAAATCCATTATCCAGCATTCCATAAATCTCTCAGTAACCATTCATAATCCTAATCCCAGGTTGCAGATTAATTTAATCCACTGTTTAAATGTAATCCACTAGTCTCCAGGGTGGCAGGACCGACAGAGTCAGGAGATGTGTGATGATTGGGAACTCCCTAATCAAATTTACTTCCTGTTCAGTGTGTAGTTCGTCAGAAGGCTTCCTCTGTTCGCTCGCTGTTTCTCTACCTTTCTTTACTCCGCCCCCACCGGGACGTTTCCATAGGGAAATATTCAGGGATGTAATTATGCAGTCTGCTTTTCATAATTTGAACATTTGCACTCCGTGGCTGCATCTCTCTCCTCAATCAACAAACATAAACAAATCAATTAGACAGGAAATCAGACGCGTTCGCTTCCAACTTCAACGCAAACTTTACTGAACGGCCCCCCAGCAGGAAACCGCCCAGGAAGACACCACCGAAGAAGACACCGCCAAAGAAGAAACCACCAAAGAAGACACCACCGAAGAAGACACCGCCAAAGAAGAAACCACCGAAGAAGACACCGCCAAAGAAGAAACCACCAAAGAAGACACCACCGAAGAAGACACCGCCAAAGAAGAAACCACCAAAGAAGACACCGCCAAAGAAGAAACCACCAAAGAAGAAACCACCAAAGAAGACACCACCGAAGAAGACACCGCCAAAGAAGAAACCACCAAAGGAGACACCACCGAGGAAGACACCACCGAGGAAGACACCACCGAGGAAGACACCACCGAGGAAGACACCACCGAGGAAGACACCACCGAGGAAGACACCGGCCGCTGCAAGACCGGCGACCGTCATGTCAGCTTGTGGACAGGGGTCACATGATGACCTGAACACACACACACACACACCTCAACTCCAAGAAACACACACACATTCCTGCTACTGGGAACTACACCGCTTTTCTAAGAAAGCCACAAACACAAATCAAATTAACACTAGTGTGTGTGTGTCTGACTAACACACACACACACACACACACACGCAAGCTTTGGCTATCTGAAGGAATGTGTGACTTTGGGTTTCAGTAGGTTTTTTGTCATTTTGATGGGATAAACTTTGTGTGTGTGTGTGGGTCTGTGTATGACACCCCCCCCCCCACACACACACACACACACGGGCAAGCTTTGGCTATCTGAAAGAATGTGTGACATTGGGTTTCAGTGTTTTTTTTGTAGTTATTTTGATGAGATAAACTTTGTGTGTGTGTGTGTGTGTGTGTGTGTGTGTGTGTGTGTGTGTGTGTGTGTGTGTGTGTGTGTGTGTGTGTGTGAGCAGCAGAAGATAAGGGTACAGTCGGGGGGGGAGACGGGCCTTGAGAATCCACTGATGGATTTTGTTGTCACATTCACACATTTCAGATTTGGCTCATTATGAGTCGGTCCCTGCAGGCTCCTGCATGCGTTTGCCTTGATATGTCTACTGAACAGTGTGTGTGTTGTTTCACAGGCTGTGTGTGTGTGTGTGTGTGTGTGCTCTTGGTGTAGGATTGTGTGTGTGAACGGTGGTTCATGCTCAATACAGATTCAGATTTTATAATAGAGGTCTAAGTTGGAAGTGAAAAATGCTAATGGCGGCGCTTGAAAAGGCTTCTGTGGGACGTTTCCAAAGCGGTCCAATGATTTCACTTCCTGTTGATGGGGTCATGGGTAGGTGGAGCCTATTCCATGTGACTCTGGGGCTGGGTGGGCGTCACAGGTTAAGCCCCAGGTCGTGTGTTCATCCTGTAAATCAAATGAAGATCATCAACACGCATGTAATTGATCAGGCTCCACTGCGCCTGTGCCTCTGTTCCCTCGTCCCCCCCTACCTTGTGTCACCGGTTCACAGGGAGGTTCCAGGCTCCTCACCGGCTGAACGCTTCACCACGTTCTCCTAGTTTCTTCCAGCTTGTTCTGGTTCCACTGATGGACAGGAAGTGGACGGGGAATTCATCGAAAACTTAACTGTCTGCCAAATCTGTCTGGACAGGATGTGGACGGACAGCTGAGACAAGCCCCCACCAGAAAGAGTCCCTGGACAGCAGGACGCTCCTGTAATGATGCTGAGAGGTGGTCAGGGAGACGCCCTGCTAGCCTAGAGAATGCTAACCTGCTAGCGTACTCCTATGAATGAATGCATCTGAGGAGAAACAAAATATTTCAACAAGATAGACAGAAGGAGGGGTACAGAAGAGGACTTCCTGTCTGCAGACAAACGAATCCCCATGACGACGGTGAAGGGAGACAAGGGGGAGGGAGGGAAGCGAAAGGAGCAAAGCTTCCTGGGAGAATAGTCTGGCATGGGAATAAGAATTCCTGATAGGCCAGTGTTTCTGTGTGTGAGGGCATTGGTGGAGACATCACCTTGTAAGTACAGCCAACCGTGTGTGTGTGTGTGTGTGTGTGTGTGTGTGTGTGTGTGTGTGTGTGTGTGTGTGTGTGTGTGTGAGAGAACACTCCGGCTCAAGGCTTCTCTTCATAGCCGAGTGCAAGCTGTCCACCGCCGGTGCCCAGCTGATTCGACTCAAGGAGACTTGTGGACGCACCGCCGGACACCTGATACCCCTCATCACGGCCAACACACTGCTGTGTGTGTGTGTGTGTGTGTGTGTGTGTGTGTGTGTGTGTGTGTGTGTGTGTGTGTGTGAGTGAGGCCTTTTTTCCACTCATAAATTAGTTCTCGTTGAAGGTCTGGTTTTGTAAAACTCGATAAATAGCGGCTGTGTCCCAGTCCGGATTCCTTTGCATGTCCGTTGGGTGTGAGCTGAGGGCAGTCTGGACGCCTCAGGACGTCTGTCCCTGCAAGACGTACAGATGATTATTATTGGTGATGGGGAACCAGGTAGGATTCACGCGTCTACGTCTGCTTGAGCCGCTCGGCTCGGAGCTGCCACGCTGACCCGTCAGCTGACTCGTAGATCGTAGCGGCGTCGCGTCTCCTGGCGGTCATAAAACACGACCAGGACAGCAATAAGTGGACTTCTCATTCGGATCAGAGCTGCTGGTCAGCGCGGAGCGCCGTGATGAAAACGATATGAGGCTGGGAGTCTGGGATCTGGAGGACAACATCCAGACGATGAGACACCTGATGGCGTTCTAATCAGACAGATATACGACCAGCCCACGTTGCCTTCCTCGCTGCGTGGATGAACGGATCAGACTAATAACTGGAACCAAAGTGTGGACGTATCGTCACTTCAACAGATATCCTCCATTGTTTCTTTTACCTGAACACAAAAGAGCTGCGCCGTTAATAATTCATGCAGCAGACGAGAAAAAGCCTTACATCCACAGAGGGACCGGCTCGCCGTGAACCTGTTCAGGCCAACCGTTGTTGTTGTGTTGTTAGGCTTCTTGTTCTGGTCCCACAGCACCTGTTTGTTTCTCATGCAGCACAGATCCGGAGCCTTG
This sequence comes from Antennarius maculatus, assembly GCA_013358685.1. NCBI lineage: Eukaryota > Metazoa > Chordata > Actinopteri > Lophiiformes > Antennariidae > Antennarius > Antennarius maculatus. The sequence goes on from CM023612.1 coordinate 24,649,766, forward strand.
AGGCTCCCCCCCAACGGTTGAGCAGCATCTCCACTCAGGAGACCAATTACACCAACACGAGGATGTGCGACCCTTAAAGCCGAGCGCTGGGACGCCGGAGGTCTCCGGCGAGGACGACGCATGCCTGCAAAACGGCTTTGTGTCTCGCTCTGGGTAGGTAATGGTCCGCTGCCATGAGGACAGTCTCCTTCATTCCCCTCCCTCTTTTTATTTACTTTTTCTCACCCTCTAATCTCCCCCTCGGAGGCGATGGTAGGAGTGACTGGATAGTGCGCCCCCTCAGCCACGGTTTCAGGGTCAACTAGAACCAAGACAATCAGAGACTGCAACATCCAGCGACTCACCTTAACCTACTTTGGGGGTAGGTCAGGGTACCCTGAAAGTAGTACCTGACTAGCACATAGACTAAGGCATATGGAGAAGGCCAGTGAGAGTAAGACCATAGATCAAAGCTAGTGCATTGGTACGTCAAAGCACTAGCTTTGATCTATGGTCTTACTCACACTGGCCTTCTCCCTTGTCTTTCTACCTTAACCGGTTCCTGAGTGTACAAAAGTTAAAATTTGACCTTGACCTAGCTTTCTCAAGGTCAAAGTCATCATCTCATTTCCATCCCCTTTGCTGCCTGAGTCATGTGTTTTTTGTTTCGTCTTTCTATTTGCAACGGTTGTGAAGATATTTGGTGGTCAAACGAACAGACGGACAGACGGACGGACAAGGACAATTAGAATCCATCAGCGCTTTGAAGCGAGATGGAATTGTTTCTGCGTTCTTTTAGTGACCCCTCCATGAGTGAGCAGCATCTGACTCAAAGAGCTCTCTCTGGCGGAAGGGGACGCCGCGTCGGTGGCGGCGGCGATGTCGGTGGGGGCGGGGCAGGACAGCGCTTTGATGTGAACCATTGGAAAAAAAGGTGCCTGGGATTGATTTCACGCAAACAGGTCTGGGAACTTCAAAAGGCGAAAGAAGCCCCCCCCCCACCCCCCAGCTTTTGAATTCACCACTCAGCCTCCAGCGCCAGGCAGATAAGACCGGGTTCAAGGGAGGACGACGTCCCGAGCAGGACGCCGTCTCCACACGGTCAGCTGGAGCCGACTGGATCAGACAATAACGCCACCGTCGACGAGAACGCAGCGACAAATCGGGAACATCGGTTCCAACTCTGTTCTGCGCTCCTATTGGCTGAGCTGCAACGCTTCTTTAAAGCAGGTGAGGTCCTGACTCTTCACCTGAGGGGACTTCTTCCCCTTCTGTCACTTAATCTCACAAAGAATCTGGGAAAACGGCGTCCGGGCGTCACCCCCCGCTGCTAGAGCCCTGGATTATGACGTAAACCGGGGGGGATTTCTCCGTCCCCCCTGTGATGGATTTGCTGCCAGTTGCACAGCCTTCCTTGTGACAGCTAATTATTTCATTATACATCCTCTGATTGCTCTTTTCATTTATCTTTCAACAACTTGAGCTGCTTTAAATCCGCTGACCCCTGCTTCCGGGCGGCGGCGGCGGCAGCGGCGGCGTGAAGCGTCGTCAGAATAGATTGGTTTTACTGGAAGGGGATTTAAGGGGATGTTTAAACAGTCAGCTGGCATGTGTGTGTGTGTGTGTGTGTACAGCTGTACACACATCTTAAAGTTACCTCAAAAATAACAGGAACAAAACAACCTATGCTAGCTGGTCACGAGCCAAAGGCGGGGTACACCCTGGATCCGTCGCCAGCGTATTACGGAAGAAATGAAACTATTTACTAGTAATCAATAATTGGGTTGATTGATGGCTTCCAGAGGGGGTTTACATCAACCAGCTGACATTTCAGCTGTAAACAAGGTATCACTGACACACACACACACACACACACACACACACACACACACACACACACACACACACACACACACACACACACACACACACACACACACACACACACACACACACACTGGCCATCACTCTGTTGCATGATTCTTTGCAGATGAGAGTCTCTTCTCCTTCACGTGGGCGTCCCACCGGACCTTCTCTGCACTCCAATTAAGTTTGTCACTCAACCAACTGTGGATGGGATTAAGGGAAATACGGCGATGGGGGCGGGGGGGTTGGGGTGGGGTGGGGGGTGGGAGGAATGGGAGAAGAAGGGAGGCAAGGAGAGCGAGGTGGATCGGAGTAGCTTTTTGAAAAATAAAGGGGAGAAAACAAGCGAGAGCATCAGAGCAGGAGAGGAAAGGAACGAGAGCGTGGGGGGAAAGAGGTGGGAAATGAAGAGGGGGGGGGGGATTACAAGAGAACAGCTGGATCCCGCCTCAAGGACTTCTGAATAATGTGCCGCCATTAAAGCCAGATTCATAAAGTCCCTGTCGTCCCCTTTTCCTCCCTCACCTTACTGCCTCCTTTCCCCCCCATTTTATTCCTTTACTTTAATATTCCCACAACATGCATACTGGATGCTCCTGCATATTCTGTGCAGCAGATTTACAGCCAGTCAATCCACACGTGGACAATAATCTGCGGCGCCGCGCTCGCGTAGCCGCTAGTAAAAATGACAAAGCAGTAAATGTTTTGTAAGAAGACGTAGGGGCCTGTTGGCTCCGGGCAGGCCGCGTACCATAATCTGCTATAAATATTTGATCATTGTGATGTTGTTGGTATATTATGTTGATGGGGGAAGCTGTTGCCGAGGCAACGGAGCGATGGACAAATGGAAGGCAGGTCGGCGACAGACTGGAGCTGCCCCGGTGCTGTACTTCAGCCGGATGTCGCTAACGTTAGCGGAGCTACGTTCGCCGGGAAGGAATGAATGCGTGTCAGGAAGTAGACAGAGCCCCGCAGCCAGGAGGGTCCAGGTTCCAGTCCCCTCTGGGTCCCCGCTGGCGTCTCATTTGAGGTGTACCCCTCCTCTCGCTCGTAGCCAGCTGGGATGGGCTCCAGTGGAGGATTGAGATTGTAATCGATGGATGGATGGATGGATGATAGATGGATGGATGGATGATGGATGGATGTATGGATGATGGATGGATGATAGATACTGGATGGATACTGGATGGATGGATGATGGACGGATGATGGATGGATGATGGATGGATGGATGGATGATGGATGGATGATAGATACTGGATGGATACTGGATGGATGGATGATGGACGGATGATGGATGGATGATGGACGGATGATGGATGGAAGGATGGGATGATGGAAGGAAGATGGATGGATGGTTGGATGGATTGATGGATAATGGATGGATGAAAGTTTACTATGGTAAAATGTAATGGTTATTTTATGTTCATTATTATTTAATGGTTATTTTTATGATTAATATATCAAAGACCGTTAGGCTCCACATTAATGTGGAACTTCTTGTCACATGATGTTGTGAAATCACGCACTCACCTGTGGGGCCAATGGCGTCACCCCAATAAATAGACAAATTACAGCTTGGGTTCTGCTAGCTGGATCATTTTGGACAATTACAGTGTGTTGATGAATTAAATCGTGGTTTTGCCTGAAATATGAATGTCGCGATGCATCAAAATTATTAAGTGCACTTTAGTTTATTTAATTCCTTCTGCAGATTGTAAATATTGGGGTTCACTGTATATATATATATATACAGTATATTGTCACAAATTAATACAAGATATCAATTGCATTTAAAGTACTGTGTGTGTGTGTGGTTCATTGCACCATTACCTCCACTGACCTAGTCCCAAACGCTGATATCTTTTAAATAATGTAGCCGGGGAACTTGCTGCAGATGGATGATGGATGGATGGATGTAGGATGGATGGAAGGATGTATGTATGATGGATGGATAGATGATGAATGAATGGATAATG
>CM023612.1:24658589-24676089 GCA_013358685.1 Antennarius maculatus
ATAAACAACCTTCACTGAAGTGAATGCAACACGTGTGTGTGTGTGTGTGTGTGTGTGTGTGTGTGTGTGTGTGTGTGTGTGTGTGTGTGTGTGTGTGTGAGGCATTTACAGTCGCTGGTACGATTCTGAGATGAAGCCCAACATGTGAGTCTGCAGTAGAAAGCTAATGGTCTGGTTCTGAGGACAGACGAGCGCCGTGGCAGGAAGCTGACAGAACCTGACAGGAAGTGGAGTAACAGACAGAGAGAGAGAGACGGGGGAGGACAGAATAGAGGCATACATACAGAATAGAATGGGGGGGTGGGGTGGGGTGGGGGGGGGAGAGGTGCCAGTTTGCAGATGAGAGGCTTGGAAGCCAGAAGGCAATTTAAACAGGCTTGGCTCCCTCTCAGGCATGACAGACTGCTCATTCTCCATCCACACACACACACACACACACACACACACACACACACACACACACACACACACACACACACACTGATGCGAAGTCATTCATGCATGCTGGCATACAAAACTACTAAGAAAAGTTAAACAAGCAGAAACACTCGAGCAGCATAAGAGTGCAGGCGTTTGTCACACAAATGTGCGGATGCATATGCAAGACGCTCGGGCTTTATGGCGGCGTGAACTTTTTTCTGCCACACAAATCCTTTCAATCCCTGAAAGTCTGCATCTAAACGTGTTCGCTAAGGCAGGGAACATACATATTCAGCTGCCACGCAAACACACACACACACACACACATATACACACGTGTGGCCTTAATGACGATCATCCATTCCATTATTTCTGTTTTCTTTCTGAAATTGCCGTTCAACTCTGAGGCTACGTCCACACCTAGCCGCATCTATTTGAAACTTTTTTTCACCCCGGATAGAAAAAAATTTGCGTTTACACTACAGTGTTTTAAAAAAAATAACTCCGTCCACATGTATCTGCATAAGTGCATTGATCACCACGTTTATAAGCAGAACAAAATTCATGCCGTTCGTCCTGGAGGACGACCTCCGATCACAGAGTTCTCCACCAGGGGGCAGCGTGTCCCGCTCGGACTCAAAACCAGCATTGGCGTCTTTCGCAGGAAAGGTGAATGAATGAATAAATAAATATACAGCGGTACCTCTACTTACTAAATTAATTGGTTCTGGAAGAAATTACGTAAGTAGAGACGCGTTTTCCATTCAAATGCCCTAATCCGCTCCAAACCCCCCAAAATTCAGACATAAATGTTTTATAAAGCATAAAAATGCATCAAAACACGTAACAAATACATGTTATAATTAGATTATTACACAATAAATGAGAGTTGTGCATAATGTAAAAAACAAAGAATAAAAAATAAAACTGATGGTCATTAACCTTTTAACTGCTGTCCTCATTGTTTTTTACCCTCTTTGGTTCATGCGCTCCTGCCTCACCATGAACAACAGAGTGAATTCCAGTCCTCCTTCTGAACTTCTCCAACCACCCACGCCATGCCTTAAACTCCTTAAACTTCCTTTAGTTTTAATAACGTGGTGATTGTAGATGCATTACGGCCATATTCTTTGGAGAGATCAACCAAACGCATCCCTTTTTCATGCTTTTCTATCATCTCTTGTTTTGTTTGTACGGACAAAAAAACTCTTTTCTTCGTCTTTTCTTTTCCTCTTTTCTCCGTCACTTTCTTGGGGTCCATAGTGAATACTCTAAAAGTTAATATATTTACGTAAAGCTATCAGAACACCTCATGGGTCGAGGGCCGAATGACGAGGACGCTGCATAGACACCTATCTAGCTCCACACAGAGGTCCCTCTTAGCCAATGGGATGCCAGGATGCTAGGTAACAGCCAATGGCAGAGCAGCTATGAGAATGTTGCGTTCAGGAACCTGTGGGAGCTGTGAGTATCAGCCCATACTGTATTTTACCTTTTGTAACTCGAAATTTCTTTCGTAACTAGAGGCGATATTTTCCAGCTGAGAAGTTCCGTCAGTAGAGGAACCGCTGTATAAACTTTATGACGCATAACGAAAGAAACAGATGAACAAATATCCAACTGTCAGCATATTTATCAGTGTGTCTTCGACGTGTGGCTGTTATACGTCAGAAAATAGCCAGTTTTAACCCCGTCCATTCTGTGTGTACATGTAGACACCCCGTGTTCACAACACCTCTTCATGGCGTGTTAGTGATGACATTCTATTTTCCAACATCCTGATTAAAGCAGGATAAAACAGTGGCTTTCAACGTGTGTGAGTGTGTGTGTTTGTGTGTGTGTGTGTGTGTCAGTCTGCGTGTGATGCTGTCAATCACATCACACACACAGGTATCAAGAGCAGGTGAACCTGACAGCGTCTCCGCCCACGCAGCGAAACGTGTTGGAAACGACTACAAAGAAACGGAGATGCAACCACAACAAAGACTGGAAACGCTTACACCTGGCGGGGGGGGGGGGGTGTCAATCAGAGGTAAGCGTCCTACATTAGTTGTTTTTTGGGGGGGGCGGGGGGGTTGGTTAAAATAAATGTTGGAACCATTAAAAAAAACAAGTTGTTCCAATCCAAAGTAACAGAACACACTACATTTGTTTGGCTCGAGAAAATATACTCATTGATCTAGATCCTGGATGGATGGATGGATGGATGGATGGATGGATGGATGGATGGATGATGGATGGATGGATGATGGATGGATGATGTCCAGGAGGCAGCCACTTCCTGCTTCCATTTCCTGTCCGGGAGGCAGGCAGACTTCCCCGGGCAGGTAAATTACGTCCTGACACCGACGAGTTCGCCGACTCAAAGTGAGCACTCAACCGTTTGACACGTCCGCGTGTGAATGAAGCCCAGTTCTAAGGCTTACAGGCTGATTTTGGCTCTGCTTGTTGCCGGATGTGTCACGCGTGCACGGGGTTAATCAAAGCACGTCCCAAAGATATTGATTGGGATGGCAGGAAGATGGAATTATGGATTACGGCTGCTCGACTGGCTCATGACCAGCTATTAACATGTCTGACACCGTCTTGGACTTCCTGCCCTCCTCTCCTCTGGTTCCCCAAGTCTTTCATTTAATTTGTAGTTTGCGTCCCTGGTGTTTCATCGGGGGCGCAGGTACACGCTAAGAACAGGGGGCGGGGCCCGAGGGGTAAATGGATTTCCTGTTTGGACGTGGGTTCAAAATCCACAGGTAGCCTGAAAAGCTCTTTGCACTGGAAAGCCTCTCAACGTGAACAGTCTTCCCCTGAAAGCTTGTTTGTGCATGCTAAATGTGTGTGTGTGTGTGTGTGTGTGTGTGTGTGTGTGTGTGTGTGTGTGCGTGCGTGCGTGCGTGCGTGCGTGCGTGCGTGTGTGTGTGTGTGCGTGCGTGTGTGTGTGTGTGTGCGCGCGTGCGTGCGTGTGTGTGTGTGTGCGTGCGTGCGTGCGTGCGTGCGTGCGTGCGTGCGTGCGTGCGTGTGTGTGTATGTGCGTGCGTGTGTGTGTGTGTGCGCGCTGCCTCGTTTTGCTGCTGTCAAACCCTTTCAAACACATCCCAGACTACAGTCGTTACCTCCACAACCTCACCTCCACCCCCACCCCCCCTCACCCAAAGCAGTCCAGTCCCTCTATTGGCCTGACAGTTGCCATGGTTACCATCACTACACCATGGAGACGGCAGTGGGGAGCTGATTGGGAGGTTGGAGAAGGGATGCAGGTAGGGAAAGGGACGTTTGGTACAAAGCAGAGTGGAGGAAATGTCATGTTGGCTGTTCCACCAACACGTGGTAAAGAACGAGATGCGGTCTCACTGATGTCGTATCCATCCGCCAACACGTGGTAAAGAACGAGATGCGGTCTCACTGATGTCGTATCCATCCACCAACACGTGGTAAAGAACGAGATGCGGTCTCACTGATGTCGTATCTATCCGCCAACACGTGGTAAAGAACGAGATGCGGTCTCACTGGCGTCGTATCTATCCGCCAACACGTGGTAAAGAACGAGATGCGGTCTCACTGATGTCGTATCTATCCGCCAACACGTGGTAAAGAACGAGATGCGGTCTCACTGGCGTCGTATCCATCCGCCAACACGTGGTAAAGAACGAGATGCGGTCTCACTGACGTCGTATCCATCCGCCAACACGTGGTAAAGAACGAGATGCGGTCTCACTGACGTCGTATCCATCCGCCAACACGTGGTAAAGAACGAGATGCGGTCTCACTGGCGTCGTATCCATCCGCCAACACGTGGTAAAGAACGCGATGCGGTCTCAACTAGCGGTGGTGGCCTGAAGCTTGACTCGTATCTCAAATAACTCGTATCTCGAGGTACTACAGTCGTTAAAGGTGTGGAATCCACCCTTGTTTCTCCTTGTTTTTGCGGTAAACTAGTCCCTCCTCTTCTCAGGTGAAGAGGAGCAGACGGGAGACTTCCATCAGGACACAGGAGTGAATATTAATTTACGGGTCGGGAACGCTCCACCAACCTGACTGGACACGACCTGAGGTGTTATCGAACAGCCGTCTTGATGCTCGCGCCTAAGCCTGAGGCCTCTTCGTGTCCGGGGGTGTGAGCCGACACCCCTCCTGTCTGCAGAACCTCTCACCTGTGGAGGTCCAGGTTCAGCAGAGGTGTGACCTGCTTCTTCTTCTGGTGCAAAGCAAACCCGGCATCCACAAGATTGGTTCGACTGGTGATCTCTGGGTTCCCACGGCAACGGGCGTGTTTGTCTGGTAGTAAACACAGAGTCAGTGTGAAGGGGTTTGGTCGAGAACGCCGTAATGTCTCTATGACAACAGAGATCTTCAGCATTCAAGTGGTTCAAAGGGGAATTCTGGGTAAATTGAAGCCAGTCTTGATTGGTAAATGTGTCCTGCGGTTCTCCGGCAGGTTAACCCTTCATTTCTGTCGTGGATCCGTGTGTCGACGGTCTCGGCAGGAACTCTCGGTTCTCGTGATTGAGGCAGCCGGAGCGTTTCTTCAAAGTTCTTTAGACGCACTCATTTGAATGAGATGATTGGTTGGGTTTATTAACGGCTCTGGACGGCCACAGATATCAGACGGCGGTTTGTCGCTTTTGATTTATGATGGCTGTCATGCAGAAAGATTCCCAACAAATAGAGCAAAAATGCTTCTACAAAACATCGCCTACCCGCCTCTGATTATATATTATCCATCAATCTTCATTTTTTTGGAGCCTCGTTTGTCGCAGAACGCACTCTGCATCGGATTGCACCCAAGCAGACGCACAAAGACAGCAAATTGTTCAAAGGATGGGACTATGTGTGATGAATTGCCGCCCTGCGACGCGTCTCGTAGGCTACAGAGGAGGCAGCCAGGAAGCAGAGGAGAGCAGCTCGTGTCCTGCTGGCAGACTCCTCCATCCATCAGCCTCTCCAGCCTTTGATTACTTTATTCTTTATTTAAGTTTTTCTCTGCGGAGGAGAAAAGACGCTGGAGCCTGTCGGTGGACATTCAGCCCCTCGAAGCTGAAGGTCAGAGTTCTGCGCCCCGTGTTATTATCTGCCCCTCGGCGGCCGGTAACCTTGCTCGTCATTCACTTGGAGGGTTTTTAAAGAGCTTTCCACCAAACTAATTTTGCCACTTCTGTCTAACTGACAAACAGGCGTCCTGCTGTGAGTCTGGAGACGACCGCCGCCATCTGAGGACACGCCGAGCCCCAAACCCAGCGTCGAGTGGTGTCAAAGATTCCTGTTTGTGTGCTTTGGCCTGATTAAAATATTTGTGCAGCGGTGGTGGTGTTGGGGGGCACAGGGCGGGGCGGGGGCTGTTAGTTCCAGTTGGAGTTAAATGGATGCTAAAGTGTTTTATCTCTGCTGAGAAGCGTCACCTTAAAGCGGTTCAGTGACAGACGCTCGGCTTTGATTGGGGTTCCACACGCATCAGTAACAAACATATAACTTCATATCTCACTTTTTGGCACATGATGAAAAGATGTGAGATGTGAACGGTCATGCTGCCTCCAGAACCGGCAGGATGGCAGGGGGTCTATTTTCTGATCGAAATAAAGACTCTGGTTCAAATTACGAGGTCAAAGCAAAATTATACGTGAATTAAAATGTGAAAAACTGGTGGATGGATACGACATCAGAGAGACCGGATCTCGTTCTTTACACGTGTTGGCGGATGGATACGACACCAGTGAGACCGGATCTCGTTCTTTACACGTGTTGGCGGATGGATACGACACCAGTGAGACCGGATCTCGTTCTTTACACGTGTTGGCGGATGGATACGACATCAGTGAGACCGGATCTCGTTCTTTACCACGTGTTGGCGGATGGATACGACATCAGTGAGACCGGATCTCGTTCTTTACACGTGTTGGCGGATGGATACGACATCAGTGAGACCGCATCTCGTTCTTTACCACGTGTTGGTGGATGGATACGACATCAGAGAGACCGGATCTCGTTCTTTACACGTGTTGGCGGATGGATACGACACCAGTGAGACCGGATCTCGTTCTTTACACGTGTTGGCGGATGGATACGACACCAGTGAGACCGGATCTCGTTCTTTACACGTGTTGGCGGATGGATACGACATCAGTGAGACCGGATCTCGTTCTTTACCACGTGTTGGCGGATGGATACGACATCAGTGAGAACGGATCTCGTTCTTTACACGTGTTGGCGGATGGATACGACATCAGTGAGACCGCATCTCGTTCTTTACCGCGTGTTGGCGGATGGATACGACATCAGTGAGACCGGATCTCGTTCTTTACCCCGTGTTGGCGGATGGATACGACATCAGTGAGACCGGATCTCGTTCTTTACCACGTGTTGGCGGATGGATACGACATCAGTGAGACCGCATCTCGTTCTTTACCCCGTGTTGGCGGATGGATACGACATCAGTGAGACCGGATCTCGTTCTTTACCACGTGTTGGCGGATGGATACGACATCAGAGAGACCGCATCTCGTTCTTTACCACGTGTTGGCGGATGGATACGACATCAGTGAGACCGCATCTCGTTCTTTACCGCATGTTGGCGGATGGATACGACATCAGAGAGACCGCATCTCGTTCTTTACCACGTGTTGGCGGATGGATACGACATCAGTGAGACCGCATCTCGTTCTTTACCGCATGTTGGCGGATGGATACGACATCAGAGAGACCGCATCTCGTTCTTTACTGCATGTTGGCGGATGGATACAACATCAGTGAGACTGGATCTCGTTCTTTACCGCGTGTTGGTGGATGGATATGACATCAGTGAGACCGCATCTCGTTCTTTACCACGTGTTGGCGGATGGATATGACATCAGTGAGACTGGATCTCGTTCTTTACCGCGTGTTGGCGGATGGCTACGTCATCAGTGAGACCGCATCTCGTTCTCGTTGGTGGAGTAAAGACGTAGCTCGTGTGTTCTCGTGACTTTTATGTTTCTTTTCATTCTTAATTATTTTTTACATAACTTACATATAATTGACTATAAACAGGTAAAGTCTGCGTGTCTATTTTTGATGGTAATTAGTTTTCAATAAAATAAAAGTGTAAAGACGGTTATTTTAACACACCTCCAACTTAAATGATTTAACACACACCATGTGTTTGATGCATTCCGTGTGAACTAGATGTTCTGGTGTTAAACAGACACATGATGTGTGTAGATGTATGCGCGTCTTCCCACACCGCCCACAAATAAACCCTCTGTTTCCAAAGGGCTAAACATCAAGGCGCCGTTATTAGGAGTCCCAGCGGCTTTAATGGAGTTAGCTAAAGAAGCTAGCGTGACGCCGCCTCAGATGATCTGATCGCTCAGCGCTGATAGCTGTCACATTAAAAGCCTCAGTCTGCGCTCCGTAGAGAATCACATTTGTATATGCAAAAAGGGCAACGCGTTGCCAGAAACACAAACCTGTCAGTCGCATTTCACACGCAGGGTCTGACTACAAGGGATGCAGAGAGATCTCCAGAAATCAAAAAAGCGTTTTTTTTTTTTCAGGGGGGGGGGGTGTTTAAAAACAGGAAAATGTAGAAGTATGGAAAAAAAAACCAACACAAGGCAAGTTTCTTTTTTTTTTTTAAATCTACCTCTCTAGAGCAAGTTTGAAAGTCCCAGTATTAAGACACGGAGGGCGCCAAGTAATGGAAGGAATAAATCTTAACTGGATGAGTCATACTAAGACGCTCGTGGAGTCAAAGTACAGCACACATTTGTCAGAGAGAGAGAGAAAGGGAGAGAGAGATGACAAATCTTCCAATCTGTAGTGAATCTGCCTTCGTTCCCCGATGCGTAAACCAAATCATGTGTTTCACTGCTCAGGAAGTAGAATCGGAGATGGGATAACCTTCCTCTGACTAACAAATGGAGGCAGTTTGCCAAACAGCGCTGAGACTGTCTGTCAGGCAGCGGCGGCGGCGGCGGCGGCGGCGGCGGTGGCGGCGGCGGCTCGGAAACATTGAAGTCTGACGGTGATCGCTGTGCCGTCTGAAAAAGTTTACCAGCTATATTTCTATTCCTATAATAATTCTTTACTCCGCTCTCTTGATCAGCGACTTTAAAAGTCTTTCAAACGTTTTTACATCAACGCAGTCTCTCTCCGTCCCGTTAGCATCCGGCGGTTTGTCCAACCGGCCTCCAGGCTGGAGGCTGTCGTTTGATTGGCAGTGGCACGGTGACATCACCAAGCAAGCATCAGTACATTTTTTTATTCAAATGCCGCGTAAAAAACCCCCCACATCAAACCACACATACAGAAATATGTACAGTGTGCGCTCGTTCTTCATACGTTCCAGGAAGCACACGCAGCTAACCAATGCCACGACATAGCAACAAACTATTTATCTTATTATTTATGGTAATTTAAACGTTTCTGAACCCCCCCATACTGATATTAAACCACCTTCTATCTGTATTACCTTTAAAACTCTCTGATAAACTGTTTAAAACACTTTTGTGTCTCACGGACGTCCGAGACTCACGGAACACACTTCCTGATGCCGTCAGCCAATAGAATGCGAGTACGGTATCACGTGACTACCAACCAGAAATCCGCGTTGAGGTGAAGTCGCTAGCGCCCATTGGCAGCAAGAGTTAAACTGACGGTTGGAGGTGTGTGTGTGTGTGTGTGTGTGTGTGGTGTCAGGTTGACAATGATGTTATCAGGAAGCGATGGGGGGAGGCTGGCAGCGGGGGAAATGTTGCTTTAGACCTCATGTGTTGTCAGCCAGAAAGGATGCGTCAATGACACGCCGCGGTGATGCAACCTGGAGAAATGAGACATGAAACGCTCACTTCCTGTACGGCCCAATCAGCTTCCTGTGTGTGTGTCTGTCGCCGCCGGAGACACACAGATCCCTCCCCGCTCTGCTTTCTCACAAACAGAAACAAACTAATCTCCATCCCTTAAATCTGACACCTCCAAAAAAAAAAAAAAAAAAAAAAAAAAAAAAAAAACCACCCCAAGAATAAATGCAGAAAACCCAGAATTCATTACGGCGAGCGTTTCCAGAAAGCGATAATAGAACGATCAGAGAGAGGAGTCATTTTAAAAAGCAGCGCTAACGCACCAATCAGATGTGGGTGATTTGTCAATAGTGAGCAATTCATGTCGCTGCTGTAGTGCAATGCCCTACAGGTAAGCCAACACACACACACACACACACACACACACACACACACACACACACACACACACACTGCTCCTCAGCTGTTGTTGTCAGCATGTTAATCAGGCTGCTATGGTTGTAGCCCTGAGGCGGCGTGTGATATAAACACAGAGAGAATAAATATTCGATTTTAGTACCTTTAAATGACTAACTTTGTTGTCTTCCTCCCTGATGGCTCCGAGAAGAAAGTTTCTAATTAAGTATTTATGATGTTTAGCGTGCAACAAGGCCACTAACTCATCAAATCGTGGATATCGTGCGCCATGGCGCTCCTGACCTTCTTTCTGCGCGAGGGGCAACGCCGGAACGCGCCTTTGTTTGCGATGAGATCATCACCGCTGAGCTTTTAATGGAAGTCTTCATCCCGGGTGTAATCAGGGCCAAACAAACACGGCAGGAATCCTCCACGACCCCGTCGGGTCCTTGCGGGTACGCGCTGCGCCGCTGCCTCGTATATTCATCTGAGCTCACGCCTGATGAACGAGTGTGACATCTCTACCTGTCGTCGCCGCTAATTGTCAGTAATTAGGAGAACTCAGGGGTAATTGTGAAGGTTGGTGTTATTAGGAGAAATATCATCGGATGTAATATTCCTAATTCCTATTGTGTGAGCTTGGAAAAAAGAAAGTCTGAAATGCCTTTAATTGCTGTCATAATGGGCATCATGGGTAATGAGGATTACATTTCGCCATTAGGCCGTTTTACACTCTCACTCTGACTTTCTGACAGCGATCCGCGTGTAGCATCAGTCCAGCGAGTGATTTCAGGTGTTGCTCCTGATGGACAGCACCTGTGTCACGTCTCACCTGTCGCACAGGTGTCACCTCGGGTGCAGCAGAGACACGATTCCACGCGTTCAGACGCAAGGACCGCGTGCTAAAAAGAACATTAAAGACGCGACGGCAGCGTCTGACAAACACATTATTATATTCATTAGCAGGATTCTGTCGTTTTCCAAATGAGGTTAAACAGAAGATTCCACAGAATAAGGCTTTAATATTCTACATGATGCCCACACCTCTGAACCCAAGAGATAAAACACAAGTGAAACTCCAAGACAACAGCAGTGACACAGCTCTTCTCCTCTATAGTTAATTAAGTGATGAATTAAGCTCGGAAATCCCCCCGAATCAAATTACACAACAGGGGCGGCAGGCGTATAATACACACACCGCCGCCGCTGTGGAACAAACGGGCTTAATGCAATCACACATCTTTAATGAAATCATGTGAATTAATGTCTCAGATCTTTGCTTTTATGAATTTGCCTCTGGTGGCCGATGCACCAGGAAGTCGACGGAAATTATTCAGCCGCCGCTGCGTGGAAGAAAGTCTGTGTGTCAGCACACGCCTGCAGGAAACGGGAAGTAATAGGACAATGAGGGATGATGCACTTTTCCTTGATATTGCAATATATCAAGGAGCGTGTGTGTGTGTGTGTGTGTGTGTGTGTGTGTGCACATGTGTGCACTTTGCATGTGTTAATGCATCTATTTCTAACATGATTTACATGTAAATGAGGTGATTACTGCTACGGCTCGGCACAGGGAGAAAGTTTTCCTTCACCTTTGTTCTTCTTTGGTGGTGGAACATCGATCTGTTCCACAGATTCTGATATCCACACAAACTTCTTCACATGTTTTGCGTTGATTCCCTTTAAAAAGTTAATAACTGCCGTGGTTTGGGTCAACAGATCGTTCAGCAAAAGCTTTGGAGGCTTTAAGTTTGAGTCTCTGTGGAGGAACTTCTCAGATTCCTTCAGGTGACTGACCTCTGGGAAAACTGGAGCTGGAGAGCCCAGATCAATACGGACTCATTAATATTTACAGATGAAACAGAAGCAAATATTACAGAAATGAATGTTTATCACTGTTTATTAATGGCTGATATCCATGTAGGCACTCGTTGGATTATTAGAAAGAGAGGACCTCAATAGTCTGAGAGATGTTCTGCAGCCTTGGCGTCCTATGCTTGTTAAATAATGGCTTTTAGCCACCCATAAAACGTTATTAAATGATTTATTCACCATCGCAACCTTCAGCTTTACCTCATTTCTAAACGTTTTTCTGAAAAGGAATAACGGAGAGAAAAAGACGAGAACATTCCATCTGTGGCAGGACGTTCAGGACGTTCAGTGTTGAAGGTGTGTTGAGGGAACGTTTGGAGCTGGTTCTTCATCTGATGATCGATTCCCCGTGTCTTTGTCAGCTAAATGTCAGCGCCCCACCTGGCTGCTACCTGGCGACCCCCCCCCGCCACCCACCCCCACCCCCCAGGGATGACTCACACACACTGAGCTCCAAACTTTCACTTCTTCAGGTCAGGCTGTGGACGAGGGTGAAGACGAGTGACGCCGTTCGGCTTTGTGCGATCTCTCCAGGTGTATCAGGGCCCTGGAGGATCTCAGTACCCATCATGCATCTGGCATAGTGGTTGTGTCTGAAATACCACGAGTAGCTCGATGGAGATCTTTGTGTAACAGAGGAAGTGTGTGTGTGTGTGTGTGTGTGTGTGTGTGTGTGTGTGTGTGTGTGTGTGTGTGTATGATTCGTTTCAGGACGTCCATCTTTTGAGTGGTCTGCCCTGGTGAAGAACAAGAATAGGTTTGAAGGTTCATCCAGAGTGGCGACGCATCAAATTTCAATGTTTTTCCCTGAAATGAGAACTTTTAATAACATTTTTGTTCAATTATTTTACTGCACACATAACATATAGGCCGGTAAATTGAATAATAGTCATAGCGCCACCTAGTGGCGTAATATTTACCTCCATCAATGGGAGTTGAAGTTTACGTGATTAATGCTCGTCACCGAGGTCCGACCCGGTCCTGAACCTTAGACAAGTTCTTGAACAGTTCTAGAACCTTCACATACATGCTCCATAGGTTCTGAAAATGTTCCTCATCAGCAAAGTTTAAGCATCAAAGTTTACTGCGTCACCTCATGGATGAGTCTCGCCGTACGGCTGGAGTCTTGTTTATTTATACGCTGACTACGAATCGTCCTCCATAGCTGTGAACATGACTTCTAGGGAAGTGTTAATTGGGGAGGAACTGATCTGGAATAAAAGTTTTCACTTTGTAGAAAACTGTGAAGACAAAAGTTGTTGTTGGTGTTGTTGTAATTCTGAAGTTCTTGGGTTGCTATCAGCTTTCGGGGAACTCAACCTGTGGTCCGGGACACCATCATGCTTCAGAACTTACCTCAAAGGACACAACAGTCTGCTTGATGGGCAATGTTTAGCATCAACGCTACGCTGAGCAGTTAGCCACTAAGAGAACCTTTATTCATTAACAGCAACCTACCACCCTAAAGAGAAATCACACATAATACTTACACTAATTATGTGACTTGCTATAAGTGGGAAACCTGAACTTGGCAGGATGCACACAACAGCTCCATTCTGGCAGGGCTGGAGGTGAGACGCTGATTCTGGTTCCTCCGTTCCTCCCTTTGCTTGTTTCTAACGTAAGTCGGGTCTTAGATTTTTATTTTAATGCTTCGACTTCTCTTCTCGCTGCCAGTTGCTTGCGCGCCAGCGACGGCTAGTCATTTGAGCTTTACCGTGCACATGGACTCCCAGGGTCACGAACCCACGCGTACTAAGACTCGGATGAAAAAAAGAACATTTAGCGATTAAATCTTTGCTGCTCAAGGAAAATGTCAAGCCTGTCGCGTTTCACCGAGGAATTTAAAGCATCACATGTGAATGAAAGTTGTAGAGAAAGAGAGAATCTTTTAATGCTTTTTATTCACACATGAGTGGGATGCAAATCTCTGAGCAATGCAGTCATCTCCAAAGGTAAGGGGTGGGGGTGTTACAATAATCCTATGATGTGTAAACTCACTGATTGGTCCATAGCTTGCATAAAGTGGAGATTTGGGTAAAACATAAGTGGAATTATTGAAGTTGTGGCTTCCCTCCAAACGCAAAGAAGAACTAAAAAGGATATTCCAGGTGAGTAAGTTGTGTTTTTTTTGTGCAGAAGAGTGTTTTTACTGCTCGAGCCTGCGTCTGTTTGCTACACGCGCTAATCTGTGCATGTAAACACCATTTCAAAGCATTTCATGGCTGGTCTGAGGACACTTCCAGGCGTTCTCCCCGTACATATTTTCCTCTGCATCCTTTCCAACGAGAACGCCGCGCTCACACCTGAGGCGTTTAATGGCTTAGTCACCTGCGTTCTTGAACTTGCATCCTCTACAATTTGCCATTAGCTTAACACTCTGAAATTCCCTGCTAGCCCTGAGGCCAGGTGTTCCACAAAGAGCCCCTCAGTCTCTTTTTTTAGCCCTCAGCTACTCTACAGTTCTAACAGGAAGCAGCTTTTGAGCCGACGTCGTTTCGGATTGGTTCCACAGGGTGCTAGCAATGAAGATATGTGGAAAAGACCTGAGGATAGCCCCGTGTCCAGCACAACCCCCCCCCCCCCCCGTCTTGGGGTATCAATAATTCAAAAGGACAAAGTGAGAGTAAAATGCAACCAGCTTTCTTCCTCCTGCGTCAATATTTTGACAGAATGTGCGAAAAGGAGGAGGAATCCAAAGGGACTTGGTGGAAAGTGTTCTTTCATGTTGGGTGGAGGTGAGTGCTTCCTTCCTCCCCCATCAATGAAAGGTAGAATTAAGAGGAGCCGCCCTGAGATCTGGTCTGTTTTTGCACCCGCCGACCTTCCCCGACTTGGCCGTTTGCCTCTTCCTCCCACTCCTTCATCGTTTTATCATCCGCACAAGTAGCGGCGGCGAAGGGGGCTGAGAAACGAGTGGAGAGGAGTGTGCAGAAGGTAATGAGGCCAGAAGAAAGGGAGCAAATGAAAGATAAGAGGATAATGTGCTCCTGCCAGCGCAGCCCTCGTTTCCAACAAATGGCTCCTACCGTCTTCTACAGTTTTCCTTTGTGTTTGGGGGGGTTTTAATCACGTCGCGTCAGACGGAGGCGAGCAGGGTGTTCTTCCTGGCTTTCAAAAACCCACGCGGTTGCATCATCTAAAGCTCTTGTCATCAAGTGTAGTAACTCCAGCTGGTCGGGGGGGATCCCTGTCATCCACATCTGGGCTGCCTGTTGCGACTAATCACTCATCTCTACACCATCTTTCTGCTTCCATGTGCAAACATGTACACACACACACACACACACACACACACACACACACACACACACACACACACACACACACACACACACACACACACACACGTGAGACCTGTGTGTAACAGTCATTTAATTATGCGCTGAAGTTTTACCCAGATGTCCTAGTTCTGGTGGAGCTGGGACGTGGCGGAGTCTTTGGGGACGGACGGCGCTCCCTGCGGTGGGCGAAGGAGGATGGAAGACATCCCTGGTGGCGGGGAGGGGAAGATGGCGTCATTGGCTCTCATGGGGGAGATCAATTCAGGACCTGCTTTCTCTTCTCTATTCCCTCTCCAGCAGATGAATAGAAAACAAGACGGCATCTTAGAACCACTTTTGTCTTTCTGGGAACATAATTATAGTGGACATAAATAAAGAAAAATCTGTCTTCTGTGTTCTTTTCTTCTTGTGATTTTGAGAAGAAAAATATCGAGAAGAACCAATAAACCTTTTTTAGAACACTTTGTGGAGAAGTTCATTCGGTCAGAAGTCACGCAGATTCACCACGAGGTCAAGAGGAGGACTGACCTGGATGGACCAATCACATTCACCCATTTAAAACCCTTTCTGAGGCACAATATGAACCACGTTCAGGAGAACTCCAGGTCCCTCATCTACAGCCTACGGGGTTGGTTCTTGGGGCGCCTCTGGACTTCAGGGTTAGCACGCTATTATTTCACTACACAAAATCAGTAAAGGTTTCAACATGTAAAGGTTTTATTTATTAATCACGTTGAATTTACAGCTGCTGAATTCATGATAATTCATCCAAAAGTCCCTGAAAACCTCAAATGTCAGCCTCGAAGGACGACGGCAGGACGAGCGTTCATGGTCAACATTCATGGTCATGTGGGAACCGCGAGAAAAGAAAAGCTCCAAAAATAGTTAGAATCCGTTCCCTGAGTGGCAAAGAGCAGAAGAAATGAAAACGTTTCAGACCAAAGAGTTAACTTTACGAAGGAGGTGGATGGAAACAGAAGGTGAGGACAGTTCACTGGAGATCATCAACAATCAATGGATGACTAGTTCGGACGTTTCGTCCTTAACTGATAGACTTAAATCCGGATCAAGATCTGACAGTATCTCCTACTTAAACATACGCTCACCACATTACGTTTGAGTTTGTACAGTGAACAGGGATCGCTGGTGATGCTCATGATCCTCATCAAACCACCTCTAGTTCCCGTCAGACTTAAACGTGACTCCGTCTTCTTTTACATTTATATCGGAAACAGTTCCGTTCCCGCCTGCCGCTGCGTTACGACGCTGCTAGCGTTGCGTTCCACATGCTAATCCCCGTTGTCCTGGGGTAACTGGGTTCACTGGTCTCATCGGTCGTTGGTTCATCTCATTTGTTTCTGCTCATTCAATCCTGAATTGGGTCAAACTAAAACGTTCCGAGTGGACCGGACTCACGCGGACCAAAATACAGACTGGTTCTGGTTTTATATTTGGATGTCTTTTTTGTGTGTTGAGCGGTTTCCATGGAAACACACGGTCAGTTCCGTCCATGCACCTTGTAATCCTCACACAGTAAAGGCGTGTGAAGTCTTGTTTCTTTATTTGTAACTTCCTTCAGAACAACGCTGGCTGGAACAAACTCTCCTATAATTAACGGCGACACTTGAACACGCGTGCGACGCGTCGGCATTAATGCAGCGTGTGTAAGAGCTGCATCACACGTTTGTCAGGGTAAACAGATGGCGGGGCGCTGCGATGTTGGGACTTCACACTGGGTATCATTTACAGCTCCAGTGACACCTATCGTCACGCAGATAGAACCAACACACCGAACAGAAATTAAAATCATCCAAAGCAAACATTTAGCTCCTGTATCTGTGACATAAAGGGATTCCGGTTTGTTCCTATCGTTCCTGGAAGCCCGTCACAAACCGGGCACGTACATTTCTTTGCGGAAGCTTCTTGTCTCGCTTCCTGCCAACCGGCCCGACTTCAAAAAGCTCTCCTCTTGCTAATGAGCAAAGCATACATTCTATTTTCAAATCCACTACTCCCCCCCCCCCCAAAATGCTTTTCTCTGTCATTCAGCTCCCCCCCCAAAACCCCCTACCCCAAACCCTGTCGCAATTGAACTCTGCGGAGCCGGAACGCGAATCAAGCGCTAATCCATTTGAAGCTGACAAGGCGTCCCGATTGCGGCGGCTGCTTTCTTCTTCAAACGTCCTATCGCCGTCATCGATACGGGAACACGTGTCCAAACATGAAAGAGCTCCCAAGTTCAATTAGCCTTTCAGTTGTTTGTCGGATTTGCCAACAAACTGGGGGCAAATTGTCCCGTACACACCTGAGCGGCGTAGAGTTAGCATGAAGGACACACACACACACACACACACACACACACACACACACTCCGTTAAATCCAATCGCTGTCAATTCCTTCTTGAGTGACTAATATTGAAATACAACAATGACTCATTTATTGGTGTTTCAAGATGCCCGGCTTCACTTCAGCTTTTAGCTGTTTCCTAGTGATTTTTAGGGTCCAGTATTTGTGGCAGACAAACGTTTAGTCGAGTGAAATGACGTCAACTTTTTCTGATTTCTTTGAAAATCGGCGTGTAACCGATAACGACTGAACTCAAATGACCTGTACCTGCATTTGATATTTTTTTGAGTGTTGTTTTATTGTCCTGTAATTGTTTCAGGTCAGTCTTACGGAATAAAACTTTAGTATTTAGAGTAGCAATGACATTTAAATGACCTCAAATGGAGATTATATAGATTGAAATTCAATAAATA
>CM023612.1:24681089-24806089 GCA_013358685.1 Antennarius maculatus
CTGGTGGCTGAGTGGGTTTTCTGATTTACTCACGGCCATAAAAGCTACAAAAAAATTATAAAAAAATATATCACAGGAAGTTTAAAAATCAGAGATATGAAGCCTCAGGTCCATGGACGGTCCAGACAGGAAGTGACATCCCATCACCAACAATCACAAGAAGAAAATAAACAGGAAGAAGTTGAAATGATGGGGGTGTTCAACAGCTTAACGCCCGACAGGAAATGAGAAGTTATCTGGGAGAAACATAAAACCCTGAAACTTTTAATTTATTTTCTGTGAAGATGAGGTGGGGGCAATGACACCTGAAGGTAAAGAAGCTGTGGCGGCGTTCGCTACACACACTGCGGAGGTGTGTGCAATGCCATCAGAAAAAAAAAAAAAAAAACAGGGCGCCGCAAATGAGAAATGCAATTTTCATTTTGTGATGACCTGGGCAGCATTCTGGGCCGACCGGCGTCGCGTCTGAGTAGGAAACCACGGCGGTCTGCAGGTTCTGATGAAAGTTATCAAAACCGCAATATGAAAAAGCAAAGGTTTGGACACATCGAGGGTGTCAGCGTGTTTCTGGTTCTGATTCTGAGGGAAATTATTGACTGGCAGCCCGGTTGCTAAGCAGCAGCAAAGTGGCTAATAAAGTTAATAATGTAATATTAACACGAACAGAGCCACATTATTACACCTCATAACACCGTTGTCGTAACCTGACACCGCCGTATGAAAACAACTTGACAGTTAATAGAAGTTTAAATCAGTTTCCAGTCCAGTAGTCACCTGGTTTTTTTTTTTTTTGGGGGGGGGGGGGGTTTCATAAATAATCTCTCGGTTTCCTGTTTTAGAAATGAGAAAGTGGAGCTCTTCGCCGTGTGACACCCCCTCCACTGAGCCGTGCTCCGCTAAGACCCGCCACTCCTTCTCCCAACTTGGCAATCTCTTTCCTGGCTCCACGTCTCCTCATCCGGTGCCACGCCCATGTGCTTCCTGCACGACAACATCCACAGCCCTGACAACGATGACCTCTTTCCCACCCCCCCTCACTTATCCCATCCCTCGTTCCCCCTCCAGCTAAGATCTTTCCCGGAGAGGCTAATGCTAATACGGCTGGCGAATCCGTAGGGCGAGGAGCAAGAGACGGGCAGGGAGACAAAGACAGTGATAGACATGGGGACATGCATATGTATGAATACACACACATATGCATAATCTTTGTCTAAACACACACACACATAGACTACACACACACACACACACACACACACACACACACACACACACACACACACACACACACACACACACAAACTAAGGAAAAGGATAAAGAATTTTCCCGCCGCTGTGATGGGGAAATGTGCATCTGTGTGCGGTTAGCATAGCTCGTTTTGGCGGCGTGCTTCATTATGAATGGTGTGTGTGTCAATTTATGACTTTTCATTTCTGTGCGTGTGAATACGGGAGTAGAGGAGGAACCACTTTATCAGCTAACAGAAGGGCAGAGGTGGCATTAATAGCCTCTCTGTGCTCTTAAATAAATGATTCACCGCGGCTCAGGTAACCCACTCGTTTGCCTGCAGAGAGCCGCACTCGTTTGCCTGCAGAGAGCCGCACAGATTAATCTCTCCATTTCCAAACAAGTAGGTATTTAAAACAGGGGGACGCGCCTCTGACTGTAACAGAGATGCATCATCAATATATTTTTGCTTGCGAGCGTGAATGATCGAGCTTCTCGAGTGAGTTACGAGGCGATCTCCGTGATCTGCAGAGAGGAATTTACAAAAGGATTTCCAGCCACCCACTGGTGTTTAGACAAGCAAAAGCTCTTCCCTCGAAACCAAATCTGTGCAAATTTCCGCGATGGCATTCCTATTGTAGGTGAGCTATTTTCAGTGCATTAAAAATCTTTTGTGCTCAGACCTGAAATAACGGAGCTTCACAGACGGCGGCTCAGCCTGGGTTTTGAAAGGCATTTGCCAAAAAGTGCTAACATTTCTACTGTATTTGATTTGTTTCTCGTTGGGTTTGACTCATCGCAGGTTTCCTTCCCTCACCCATGGGACCACTTTCAGGCACGGGCCTCCCCATATTTCATCATTTTTGGTTGGGAATAATTTCATTCTCACTAGTGTTATGGAGTGATGGATGCAGAATACACAGAAAGAGATGTCTGGGTGTTCATTTTCACCACCGCTGAGATTTAACTCTTGTGTTTTCAGCGCTTTCGCATCCATTTCTTTCTCACTGCCTACGGACGTGCGACTCAAATTAATTTTACACTTTATTTTAACATATTTTTGCTGGCAGACAGAAAAGGTTGGCGTCGTGATAATTCACTGTCAACTACAGAGAATGTGAGACACAATGCTAGTAACAGACCTCGGTTTCTCCACCTCCAATGACACGCCAGGGTAGGAACGGCGTGTGCTCTCGCCGTCACGCCGTGGTGATATCAGGTCTGAAAGCGGCGCTGCAAAAAAACATCCAGTCACAAGTCTCCTTTACAGCCCGTTCACGGCAGCGATGTCGCGACGCATAAAAGGCACTAAATCGTAATGGGGGGGTGGATGGTGGTGGTGTGGGGAGCCAAATTAACATGTAGTGAAAAGGGTGCAAGCAGATTGGTCACGACCCGCTGCCAGGATTTAAGACGCCATGTCCCTCCATCACCACCTCCACCCCCCCAAAGAAGAAAAGTGTTCAGCATCTCCATCCTGAGGTGACCTACTGTTCCTGTGGTGAACCTGCAGTAGGCTGGTATTTTTTGTTGTTGTTGTATATTTACAACAGAGAAGATGACTTTCAGAATCACTATCATTCCGTGAAGCCTGGATGGACACTGATTACCCCCCCAAAACCAGCCCGTTTCCATGGAAACTACAGGAAATACATAAGGAGAACTTTCAAAATATCAACAGGTGTAACTATGTGGTATGGATGTTGCTGAATGCGAATGACTAGAAAACCCACGCTAGCAGCTAGCACACTGTTGCTAGTAGCTAGCAGACCCGTGCTAGCAGCTAGCAGATCCATGCTAGCAGCTATCTGACTATTGCTAGCAGCTTGCATGCTGTAGCTAGCAGCTAGCAGACCCATGCTTGCAGCTAGCAGACTGTTGCTAGCAGCTAGCAGACCCATGCTTGCAGCTAGCCAGCATGGGTCTGACACCAACCCAGGAGGTGCTTCGGTTAGCTGGCGGCTACCCCACCCCCATGGCCCGCCCCTGCCCCTCCCACCTCATTAATTACCACCTACATCAAGCGTTCCAAACACGTTCCACCTCAGAACCAGGCTCTCTGGAGTTTATCATCGTCTATCAGCTCATATACAGTATGTACACGCATAGCGTGTGTGTGCGTGTGTGTGTGTGTGTGTGTGTGTGCTTGTGACTGAAGTAGAATCAAACGCACCTCTAATTACCTGGCTACTCATTACCGCCCAGGTGCCAGTGGAGGCTACCTCCACCCGGGGAGCTGGTGACATGTTAATGGTATAATTGTGTCGACCTACATAAGCTGATGGTTGATAATTACCTTCTCAGTGTATTTATAACCAGATGGATTAAACGTGAGGGAACGCCGGAGAGACGGGGAGAAGGGTCCTGAAACCCGAGACAGTCTGGGACATCTCGTAGCTCCGCTTCAGGGAGCAGAGGACTGGGTTTGGTCCCCCCTAGGACCCGGTACAGTCCCACCCCACAGGTAAGAGGACAGGTGAGATGACACTCAAACCAACGCTTGAGAATTCCTGCTCCACCAGGGAGCTTCCAGTGGATTAACAGGACGTTCCTGATCGTCACGGCCACCAGGACAGGCCTGTCAGAGGATTCCCACCTCTGACATGGCAGCGGTTTGCTAAGTAACGATGATTAGCTGTTATAATTATGCTACACAGGCAAAGCCTTCTTATGGGCTTTATTGGTTTTAGCGCTCCAGCTTGCATATTCACACACTGGGAATTTGAATAATGCACACTAAGCCAGCCAACCCGTGGTAAGCCCCTCGTTTTGAGCCAGTACAACTAGACATGACACCCACTGAAGTTCAGACACAAGTGACCCCCGGGGATTAGGGCCCAAACTGGCCTCCCAACCCCCCGGCATACGGGTGGGTCATGTAAATAACAAGGGTGACGGATGTGCAGTAATGAGCCAATCATTAGAAGGTTCCATTCCAGCCAAAGAGGTTGTTTATTCCTGAATATAAAAATACGCGTGAATCCAGTTTGTATTTTTATTTTGCAGTCACAAGCCTCGATATTAAACTTTTCATTTTATGCACTATTTCATGTTTCATATTTTTCAGTATTACATCTGGGCACTGACAGTTCAAATTATGCTTGTATTAACATTTGTCTCTTTTCTTTTGAGTTACCTGGAGTTTTACTTCCTGGTGCAGTAAAGGCGTGGCCGAGGGCTCTGATAGGCTGCTGCCAGCCTTATTGGACTATACCATAGCGTACTGTGTCATGGGGGGATCAGGGGATTTACACTGAATTTTGGCCAGTTAAGTATGTAGTGGCCATTTTATTTCCCCCTCTGTGTTAACTTTTAGTTTGGCTTAACTAGTAGTTAAGTTCATCTGTTTGATTGTTTGAGAGGTCAGTTTCTTTCTGTTGTGTCCATTCATTCGCTTCGGTTCTGAGTTCCGTTGGAGTTTAGTTATATTTGGCCTCTTTTACTACTTCATTTGGTCAAACTCTTTTGTTTCATGTTTTGCTTTTTGGGAAAATGAAAAGAAAAAGCCCGTTTTGGGACCAAAAATCTCCTGTGTCCTGCTGCCTTGTTGCTTGGTCCCTGACAAACACGCCAACGTTTGCTTCTTGTTGGTTCTTGTCGCGTATTTGTACTTCAAGATGCCCGGCTTCACTTCATCGCGGATTTTTAGCAGGTAGTCACATGATACCATACGTGCATTCTATTGGCTGACGGCATCAGGAAGTGTGCTATGTTCCGTGAGTCTCAGACTTCCGTGAGACATAAAAGTGCTTTAAACAGTCTATCAGGGTGTTTTAAAGGTAATACAGGGTCACTGTAATAGAAGTTCTGGATTCTTTCAGTGTGACCCGGTACCGACTGACCCACAGACCGGTACCGGTCCACGACCGGGGGGTTAGGGACTGACCTGCAATCACAGTCTATCACCGAAGACCAATCATAAACCGTAACACATGTTGGAACTGGACATGAATCCAGAACGTAAGAGAACAAGTGGAGCGGATCGGGACGTGGGGTCTGTGTATACCTTAACGTGCTGTGTCATAGTTTTTAGTAGTGTGTTCATGATATGTAAAGGCGTTGGGCTGGTGGAGAGGTCTCAGCATTCTGCTGTGGGGAACCTCCATCCACCAGGCAAACAGCCTGCAGATGGGAGTCTGAGCGAAATGCATCGGCGGGACGGTTAGCGATGGGACGCTGCCAAAGGCTGAGTCAGCCATTCTCCACAGCAGCCACCTAAATGATCAATCAGCCCCCGCCCCCCCACGCCCAAACCATCTGTCCAAGGCAGCGGTGGAGGTCCTGCAACAGGATCTGACGTGGCACAGATGCCTTCCAGAGCCAGTAGGAACGCAGGTGTTCAAATGCAAAATGAGTAGGGTCATAAACAGGGTGTAAAAGGGACGGGGGGGCAAGAAGGTGTGAGATTCAAAAAAAGATTCAGGAAAAAATGCTGGATTGCAAAAATGAGAGGGGAATAGTTGTAGAGTACGCAAAGAGAAGGATGGACGCTTGCCCTACATAAAGCAGGAGGCGAACTGTGTGTGTGTGTGTGTGTGTGTGTGTGTGTGTGTGTGTGTCTGACTGTAGCTCCAGCCAATCCAAAAGGCCACCCAATCATGTGGCAGCAGCTGTAATCCAGTCCATAAACCCGGTCCAGGGTGTAAAGGACCAGCGGGGCGGCATCGCTGAGCCACACGGGTAAAGGAAACAGATGAGTAGCAGTCAAAACGTAGCCACACTCATTCAAGCCTGACATATTGGGATGGGGGGGGGGGGGGTTTGCTGTTGTCTTGAACAGCGTTTGGATAAACAACAGCGATGCTGGAATAGCCTTCCTAAAATCAAACAAACAATCCAAATAAACTAAAATGGGATGTACAGTGTGCCCTCAACGCTCGCCACTTCACCTCATCGCAGATTTTTAGTAGGTACAACACAGGCAGTACAACAGGCAGTACAACAGGTAGTACAACACAGGCAGTACAACACAGGTAGTACAACAGGTAGTACAACAGGCAGTACGACACAGGCAGTACAACACAGGTAGTAAAACAGGCAGTACAACGCAGGCAGTACAACAGGCAGTACGACACAGGCAGTACAACACAGGTAGTAAAACAGGCAGTACAACAGGCAGTACAACGCAGGCAGTACGACACAGGCAGTACAACACAGGCAGTGCAACACAGGTAGTAAAACAGGCAGTACAACAGGCAGTACAACGCAGGCAGTACAACAGGCAGTACGACACAGGTAGTACAACACAGGTAGTAAAACAGGCAGTACAACACAGGCAGTACAACACAGGCAGTACAACACAGGTAGTACAACACAGGTAGTACAACAGGCAGTACAACAGGTAGTACAACACAGGTAGTACAACACAGGTAGTACAACAGGCAGTACAACACAGGCAGTACAACACAGGCAGTACAACACATGTAGTACAACACAGGTAGTACAACAGGCAGTACAACAGGTAGTACAACACAGGTAGTGCAACAGGCAGTGCAACGCAGGTAGTACAACAGGCAGTACAACAGGCAGTACAACACAGGTAGTACAACAGGCAGCACAACAGGCAGTACAACTCAGGCAGTAGAACACAGGCAGTACAACAGGGAGTACAACGCAGGCAGTACAACAGGTAGTAAAACACAGGTAGTACAACAGGCAATAAAACAGGCAGTGCAACAGACAGTGCAGCACAAAGTATAAGACGAAACATCTCTATACACGTGACACACATTCTAATGGCTGATGACATCCTGAAGTGTTCTACGTTCTGTGAGTCTCTGACGTCCGTGAGACACAAAAGTGTTTTAAACAGTCTATCAGAGTGTTTTAAAGGTAAAACAGATAGAAGGTGGTTTAATATCAGTATGGGGGGGGGGTTCAGAAACGTTTAAATTACTGTAAATAATAAGATAAATAGTTTGTCGTTCTATCACGGAATTCGTTAATCCCGTGTGGTTCCTGGAATGCATTAACCGCGAGAAACGAGGGCGCACCGTATACAAAAAAAAAGTTTTACAAGTCAACTTTTAGTTTACAAGGACATTTTTTGTCGTGTGGTCACATGACTGACGCCTGCTTCCAGTGGGTGATTTGGCGTCCGGCGCACATTGTTTTGAAATCATTCAATGAAGCCTATTGTTTTAACAAATCCCTTCTTTTTATTCCGGAATAACCTTGGCCGCGCCGGCAGTGAACACACCACTCGGGGAGCCGGGGACTCTCTTTGTCATTAGGATCTGTTACACGCTAAACCTGGGAACTCGATTGCGCGGCAGCGAGCTGTGGCGGGGGCCAGGGTGGCGGGATTGACGGCGGGGCAGTTAAATCAAACCGACGAGGGGGAAATACAAATATTTGACCGGGATTCAATTGACTTTTGATCAGACTCCATAAGAGGTGTTTTAAAGCGCGTAAGGATGGACGGGTGGCGGCCTCCCCATCGCCTCCGCCGCAAACAAATTTCAGCTTATTAACTGATAATGTGGGGGGGGGGTGGCGGAGGGGAAAGGCAGAATGAAGGAGATTATTCAGAGAAAATCAAGAGTGAGGAGGAAGTAAATGAATATATGCTGATAGAGAATACCGCCGGGAACGCGTGCTGTTCTGAGGAGACAAGGGAGCAAGGTGAAAGCTGATTGGATCAGGAGCGGCGCCCGCTGACACTTCTGACGCCGCCTCTAATCGTTAGATTGGGTTTTGATCTGACTTCGATTTTGACCCAAGAGAAAGTGATGAGAGAAAATTGTCACCACTTATGGGCCCGACATGGAAAGGTGAACGGAACCAGAGCCAAACCCAGTAAATTCATTGGTTACTGAGAGCACAGGGGGTGTGGCTTTAAAGGTTTCCATTCAACCACAGTCGTCTGATGGTTGTGTTTTGGAACAGGAAGTATTACTGTACGACGAAGACAAACAACGAAGACGAAGACAACCGATGAAGACGAAGGACCAGGACGAACGAAAATGGAAAAAACGACGAGGACGGCCGATTGCCAGGGGCCTCTGGGGGCCGTTCAAAGCTCGGTCCCCGGCCCCCTGAGTATTAATGGACTCACAGTGATGGAAGAAGCCTAATCCGTCCTTTGATTGGTCGTTAATTAGCTCGCCAGCCATTGGACCTCAGCCAGGCTGAGTTTCCAACTCTTCCTCTGACCGTCCAGCCCCAGCCATCCAGAGCTGGACGCCCCCCCATCGGAGGTGACCGCGGAACGCCGGCCAGAACCCTCTGGCAGCCGCTCGGCGCTCGTTTCAGACCAACTGTCGTCCTGAGCCTCAGGACGGGGCTGGTGTTTGCTGACTTAGAGGAGGAAGAGGAGGAGGACTCCTCCATTGTTTGACGGCTTCCCTCTCTGGTGGGGGGGTCTGATCTCCACCAGCACCACAGAGGTAGGGGGATGAATCTGAAAGACGCTCCAGATGTCTGACCCGACCAGCACGCCAAACACAACACCTTCAGTTCTGAGGACGTCAGGAAGAGGAAATCTAGATTTCACGTTTATTCCAGATCGATTCAAACATCCACACCTTTCACAAGTTCTCTTTTCTATCAGAATATAAAACAGCACCATCTGTAAGGTAGATTACACCAAAGCCCTTCGAGGCAAACTCACGTGCGGATTGGGGCTATACGAATAAATTTGATTGATTGATTTCTTGATTGATTGTCTCCCTTTTTTTTTTTTTTTTAATTAGTGGAATTCATCAGAGAGCTGAGTAGAAAACATAAAAGGTCAGAAAACATGACTTTAAGATGACATTACAGCTTTTAAATTCTAACGAATCCTCACTCGGGGCGTTAGCGCGATAAAATCTGCTTCATAAGACGGAACTTATTGAATATTTTACCAATAAAAAATCCCTCAAATTATACAAAAAGCGCGTTTTTCCTTACCAGATGCTGTAATGATTCATTTCACACATCAGTGCTGCTATGTATGTAGGGAGCACTGATGTGTGAAATGAATCTGCTAACAACACACTGTATATGAGTTAAGGAATATTTTCCCAAATAAAAATTCCCTCCCAAATTATACAGGAGCGTTTTTTACTGTAGTAAAACTTCAGCATTTCATCAAGGTGGGGAAGAATTTTGCTGCTCTTTGCAAAACAGGAAATGTACTGTTGACCTTTGCCCTCTGCAGACGGTTTCTAAGCGTGAAGTGACCGTATTGTGATCATGAGAATTAAAGTATTGGCCTTTTTTAAAAACCGTTTCCATATATAAGGCGCACTGTTGGTTTCTGAAAAAATTAAAGGCCTTTAGGTGCGACTTATAGTGAGGAAAATACTGTAGTTGTGAATTCACGAGTGGTGAATTTAAAAGGAGACTTTTCCGGATAAAATGTTTGCATTTGATGTTGTGTCAGAAGAGTACATTAGTTGTTTTATTCATTTAGTTGAATAAAACAACTAAATAGGAAAAAAAAACTTGAAAGTTCCTGTTTCATTAAAGTTTGTTTTGTAGATCCAGACGTCTGGTTGTGTGTGTGTGTATGTGTGTGTGTGTGTGTGTGTGTGTGTGTGTGTGTGTGTGTGTGTGTGTGTGTGTGTGTGTGTGTGTGTGTGTGGCTGAGCCCACTACAGAACCACAGGAAAATATCCACCTGAAAAACTAGTTTTCAAACCAGAAGGACGCCCAGGGAGCGGCGCCGAGGCCAGAAGACCAACCTTCTAGCAGATACAAAAACAGAAGCACAACCTGCCTCCTGTAGATTCTGCTCACGCCTTCCTCACGTACCGCATCTAACGTGTTCATCAAGAACACGTAAAGTCAGCCTTCATGATTTCCCATGGTCTGCGACGAGGAGAAGTTTTTACCTTGGCTTTGTTTTGTGGGCTGGACTACATTTAGTCCACCACAGACCCGTCATGCAGTATTAAACCAGGGACAGATGATGATCTGGAATCCATGTGAATGAACCAGAACCAGAACCAGCATCCTGACACCTGCAGGCTGGGACCAGAGGGTCCAGACCCGCTTTACATTAGTTATAAGTCTGGGAGGCTGTGGGCGAGGTCAGCCAGACGAGGGGCTGAAGCACGATGAAGGTGGAAGCCTCTGAGGTTTAATGAGACTCCTGATGGAAGCCTGGAACACACACACACACACACACACACACACACAGACACACACACACACACACATACACACACACACACACACACACACACACACACATCCAAAGTTGCTGCTGCCTTGCTGCATTGCGTTGCACATCACTAGAGATGCGGCTGCTTTGCTGCGTTGTGTTGCACACATCTAGAGTTGTGGCTGCATTGCTGCATTGCGTTGCACATCACCATAATTGCAGCTGCGCTGCCGCATTGCGTTGCACCTCACCAGAGTTGCGTGTGCGTTGCTGCATTGCATTGCACATCACCAGAGTTGCGTCTGCATTGCTGTGTTGAGTTGCACATCACCAGAGCTGCTGCTGCGTTGCTGCATTGCACTGCACACATCCAGAGTTGCGGCTGTGTTGCATTGCACATCACTAAAGTTGCTGCTGTGTTGCTGCGTTGCGTTGCACATCACTAAAGTTGCTGCTGTGTTGCTGCGTTGCGTTGCACATCACCATAGTTGCTGCGTTGCGTTGCACATCACCATAGTTGCTGCTGTGTTGCTGCGTTGCTTTGCACATCACCATAGCTGCTGCTGTGTTGCTGCGTTGCTTTGCACATCACCATAGCTGCTGCTGTGTTGCTGCGTTGCGTTGCACATCACCATAGTTGCTGCTGTGTTGCTGCGTTGCGTCGCACACATCCAGAGTTGCGGCTGCATTGCTACTGTGATGCTGCATTGCTGCGTTGCGTTGCACACACTGATAGTTGCGGCTGCGTTGCTGCCAACTGCACCTCCGTCTACCTTTGATAGAAATCGACGATGAGACCCTTTTTTTCTCTCTTCCTGGGAACGAAGCAGAAAACTGATGTTTTCTACTTTCTCTCTCATGAACCTCAGATATTGACGAAAGCCAGAATCATATCAACGTGATTATCAGCGCATCGTTTTCTCCGTCTAGTTTTCCCTGGAATCAAGGACGCGATGCGGAAAACAAGCCGAAGCTCAGAATGTGAACACGAACCGCCGCCGCCGCCGCGCTGCAGATGAGATTTCAGGGTGAGGGAAAAATAAATGACTTCCTCCAGCGTGAATCAGAAAAAAATCCTGGAGTATACAGATAATTCTGGCATGTGATCAATCAGCCTGATCCATTTCAAGCGACAGATGACATAGTCCCCATCTATTCTCTACCCCCGGACCAATTTGCATGATTTATACATGTTCATAGCTGACTTTGAACATAATTTATGAGCGCGGTGCTACCTGATCAATACCAATAGTGCCTCCGTTACCTCAATAGAGGCTGAGATTTCAAACAGCATGATCTACGATATGATGCATCGCGTTTCGGCGCAGGTGAGCGGCACCATCTGCTCCGAGTTGGATCCTTTCATTTCTATTTAGCGTGGAACACCAACCAGGGTTGTCACCTTTAATGGGCTCTGCTGCAAATCTGTGTTCTGCTTCTGACAGTTAGGATAAAGCATGATAATGAACATTCAAAGTGACAGCGGAGGGGCTGTTTTAGACTCTTCAAACCCTTGATGAGGCACGCTATTTACCCGTCAAGTGGACCCCAACATCTGCTCCTGATGAAAGGAGCGATGGGATGGGACAGTGTGGAAAGCAACAAGCGTTCATCGCAACGCGCCACGAAATTAAATGGAGGTTACGTGGCCGCCGTTTGGGAGGTTTGAGGTAAAGAAATTCAAAGGAATTGGGGGTGTCTAAACAGGGGCGGCTGTGGAACCAGTGCGTTTTGCAGGGACACACCGCTGATGCTGGTTTGACCTCCTCTGAGGTCAGCATTGGATTTCCGTCTAATGATCGGCATCCATTTATTGTGATGGTATTATTGCCCGTTCTGGACTCCGGCGCTGACTTTCACCCTTGACGTCAAGGGGGGGCAGATTTACAGCCGCCGTCGGAGGCGTCGCCTCCAAGCGGGCTTTTCCGGCATCAGTATTCATTCAGCCGACCAACAAAGAAACAACACAATCAATCAGAGTGATTGAGACGCATGCATGATGAATTCTGCCTCTCTGGCTTTTAACTGATGTGGAAGGAATGACAATAATTCTGATTTTTTGACGGGAGCAGGAACAGTTCCAGCCAACCGGACACAAAGCAGAGCAGATTAATTGAGGTTAAAGGGAATAAAGAGTCGGACATAAAACAGATAATCATCTGCGTACGTTCCTCCTCAATCTGAGGCTCCCACTTTGACCAATTTGAACTCATCAGTTTCCAACGCTGGGATTTCAACCCAGCTTCTGGTTGTTGTTTTTTTTGCCAGAGGTGTTTTGATTAAATTGAGTTATTTTTTCAAAGTTTTTTTTTTTTTTTTTTTTCTGGCTGTGATACAAAGATGAATTATTATTAGAGCTGAGGAAAAGATTAAAGCAATCAAACAGCTCAGATCTGGAGAGTTTTGACAACCCCTAATTATGGTCAATCTACTCGACGCAGACGTTTACCTCTTCCTACAAACCCTCCGCTGCATCGCTGAATAGCCGGTCTCTGGTCGCACTTCACAAACAACTTTTATTTCTGATCCGACGCTTCTTCTGAAGGGATGACGTCATCCGTTAAGCCGTTACTAAACAAGACAAAAACAAACAAAAAAAACATCTACATCTACAATTTAATGGCTGCCATGTGTAGCAGAATAAGCTGCTACATAATTATTCTCAATTATTTATTCAGAATAAGATGAATAATTAGATTATTGTAACATGAATTTCATGACATCTCTATTTAATTATTTTTATCATGAATAAACTGGTTTTTTTTATGCAGTTTCATTTTTCTCTTCTTTTGTTCTGTCCTGTAAGAGAGGTCCGATCTGTCACTAGTTGATAATAACTAGTAATATCTAATCAATAACTTGTTTATAACAGCAGCAGCAATAGGTTAACAGAAGTAGAAGACTTTCATGTTTTCAAGGGACGCCTGAGGAAACCTGATCCGATTCCCAGGAGGTGTAAAGAGAGCTCAACCCACCCACTGATGACGAGACGCATCACATCTCCTAAATTACTAACTCATGGCCCGGGGGCCGAATGTGGCCCTCCACATCATTTTATGTGGCCCACGAGAGCATAAAAGGTCAGAGTGTCTAAAAATAAATAGGTCAAACGTGTGCTTTCAGCAAAACTATATTTCCCACAATGCAGTAATTAAACCTATTTTAAATTCGACAAAAACGTTTTGAACAAAGTTAACGTCCTAACTTGTGTTTGATGTTATTTTTCTTTATTCATTGATAG
This sequence comes from Antennarius maculatus, assembly GCA_013358685.1. Classification (NCBI taxonomy): domain Eukaryota; kingdom Metazoa; phylum Chordata; class Actinopteri; order Lophiiformes; family Antennariidae; genus Antennarius; species Antennarius maculatus. The sequence continues at coordinate 24,694,650 of CM023612.1, forward strand.
TTTGATCCTTGATTGATGGAGTTCTGTGGGTTTAAGAACCTGACAAATGAGAAGCTCTAGAGGAAGGTTTCAGCTGCTGCTCCTCTGTTTACCCGTCAGAAATGGAGGGGCATTGTACGAGGAGGGGTGGGTTTAAGAAGAAGAGCTGTGATTGGGTGAAATCAGCTCATCTGGGAACCTTTAATCAACCTGTTAATCTTCAGAACCCGGCGGAGCTTCTTCACAGAGTTCTGAGGTGTGAAGGTTCTGGAAGGCGCCGCTGATGGAGCTGATAGATCACTAAAGCCCGGAGGTGTCGACCCAAAGGGATGCTGGGAGGTGTGGTCCATTTGAGCAGCTGTTCAGAGTTCATTAGCATGAAAATGTTCTGAATTATTTTTTATATCTCTGTGTGTTTCTGTTGGGTTCTCCAGACATCAGGAGGACGTTCAAACAGCGTGAGGTGAGACCGAAATCACTGAAGGGTGTCTTCAACCAGCAGGGCAGATAAACTCCCCTTTGTGTTACCCCTGATAACACCAGGCTTCCTCATGCCCCGCTGACCCGTGTCCGTACTTATCGGACCTCCGGGGGCAGCAGGTGATACCAGCAGGGCGGAACAAACTCTCATTTTGTCTATTACCTGAGATTCCACGCTAAAGAAGAACCTTGTTGTCTTTCATCGTGTTCTCAAAGCTGATGGCTTATCTGCGCCGGTGTCGCTGGAATCAGCGCCTGTGTCCCGACACGTGCTTGAACTCCACGGCTTTGAGCTCGCACCCTAATCCACCCACAGCTGTGGATTTCCATCTCCTAGCCAACTCAGACCACAAATCATAAACCCTCTGACTCTCACCGTCAGCTCAATATATCCTGAGGCCCCCCCCACCCCGCCGGGGGCGTTTGCTCTTTCCTCCAGCTTCAGCCACTTTTAGAAGCCACCGAGAATCAAAGGAAACCCGTTGCTTTTTGCAACGATCTGCTGAAGTCGTGTTGAGCAGCCGGTGGATGTTTCTGCAGCGACGCTGAGACGATTTTGTTCAGGCTTGTTTCTGGACCCCCAGGGGCTCCAAACGCCACGCAGCCCTCGAGGGGTTAAAACAGCCTCCACCGAGGTCCAGATGCAGGTTGGCTTCGCCTCGCTGGGCCAGTGTGTGTGTGTGTGTGTGTGTGTGTGTGTGTGTGTGTGTGTGTGTGCAGTAAATAGGCAGACACTTGAGCATCACCTCTGGCTCTTCTCGCTTTAGTGCGTCTCAAACTCGCTGTTTCTCCACACACACACACACACACACACACACACACACACACACACAGCATCACGGGGTACCACTGACCGTTCCCCCATCTGTAAACTAGGCGGTGTGTTTGGTTCGTTAACGGGGGCTGCTCAGAGGGGTGGAGATGTGAGCTCAGTGACCGTAATCTCAGCCCCCCCGCCCCCCCACCCCACCCCACCCCACGACTGGACGCTGAAGGAACAGGAAGTCCAGCTCATCCACTTCCTGTTTGGCACCCAGGCTAACAGATGCTAACAGATGGAGCTCATGTAGAAACAGATGAAGTTCAGAGAGTCGTCTTCATCAGAGAGAGGCTCCTGTCCTGTTGCATGCTGGGATGACATTTGCTGTCCGCCTCTCGGTCAGTGTTATCCAATCAGACGGTGACACACGGGGAGGAATCAGGCCTGTGTCTCCAGCCGTCCGGAGATAAGAATCGTATTTCCATTAAATCAATGAGCTGTGTGCTTTAGGGCCATGAATAATGCATCGCTCCCCCCCTCCCTCGCTGCCCCCCTCCCTTGCTGCCCCCCTCCCTCGCTGTTTGCCGTGCGGAGTGTTTTGGTACCTTTGCTCTCCATAATAAAGTGCAGATCTTAATCCCCCTCCATTAGTGCTTCATTCTCACTTAGCCGTCCTCCGGGGTGACGGATGAGGACAGCAGGGCGGCGCTGCAGACACACACACCCGCTAACGGGGGGCTGCGCCACCATTCATGACCCCCATCGAGGTTTACGCCGCCTTCGTTTGGAATGTTTGCACGCAAAAAAACAGTGGGCGGAGCTTCACGAAAGTTGGTGACAGACAAATCCAGACAACAGGATTAAGATGATTAACTTGTGTGTGTGTGTGTGTGTGTGTGTGTGTGTGTGTGTGTGTGTGTGTGTGTGTGTGTGTGTGTGTGTGTGTGTGTGTGTGTGAAGCTTGAATCTGATCAAGACGCTTCTTCAATCCTACTGGCGGTGAGTTCAGATATAAACTCACCTGAAAGGTGAGTCTATAGTCCTGTTCCGGGTCCTACAGTTCTACAGGTCTACAGGTCTACAGGTCTAAAGGTCTAAAGGTCTACAGGTCCTACAGGTCTACAGGTACTACAGGTATTACAGGTCTACAGGTATTACAGGTCTACAGGTCTACAGGTATTACAGGTCTACAGGTCTACAGGTATTACAGGTCTACAGGTCTAAAGGTATACAGGTCCTACAGGTCCTGCAGGTCTAAAGGGCTACAGGTCCTACAGGTCTAAAGGTCTACAGGTGTACAGGTCCTACAGGTCTACAGGTCCTACAGGTCTACAGGTCTAAAGGTCCTACAGGTCCTACAAGTCTACAGGTCCTACAGGTCTAAAGGTACTACAGATCTACAGGTCATACAAGTCTACAGGTCCTACAGGTCTACAGGTACTACAGGTCTACATGTCCTACAGGTCTACAGGTCCTACAAGTCTACAGGTCCTACAGGTCCTACAGGTCTACAGGTACTACAGGTCTACAGGTACTACAGATCTACAGGTCCTACAAGTCTACAGGTCCTACAGGTCTACAGGTCCTACAGGTCCTACAGATCTACAGGTCTACAGGTCCTACAGGTCTACAGGTACTACAGGTCTACAGATCTACAGGTCTACAGGTCCTACAGATCTACAGGTCTACAGGTCGTACAGGTCTACAGGTCGTACAGGTCTACAGGTACTACAGGTCTACAGATCTACAGGTCCTACAGTTCTACAGGTCTACAGATCTACAGGTCTACAGGTCCTACAGGTACTACAAGTCTACAGGTCCTACAGGTCTACAGGTCCTACAGGTCTACAGGTACTACAGGTCTACAGATCTACAGGTCCTACAGGTCCTACAGGTCTACAGGTCTACAGATCTACAGGTCTACAGGTCCTACAGGTCTACAGGTACTACAGGTCTACAGATCTACAGGTCTACAGGTCCTACAGGTCCTACAGGTCTACAGGTCCTACAGATCTACAGGTCCTACAGGTCTACAGGTACTACAGGTCTACAGGTCCTACAGGTCTACAGGTACTACAGGTCTACAGATCTACAGGTCTACAGGTCCTACAGGTCTACAGGTCTACAGATCTACAGGTCCTACAGGTCTACAGGTACTACAGGTCTACAGGTCCTACAGGTCTACAGGTCTACAGATCTACAGGTCTACAGGTCCTACAGGTACTACATGTCTACAGGTCCTACAGGTCCTACAGGTCTACAGGTCTACAGATCTACAGGTCTACAGGTCCTACAGGTCTACAGGTCCTACAGGTCTACAGGTCTACAGGTACTACAGGTCTACAGGTACAACAGGTCTACAGATCTACAGGTCTACAGGTCCTACAGGTCCTACAGGTCTACAGGTCTACAGATCTACAGGTCTACAGGTCCTACAGGTCCTACAGGTCTACAGGTCTACAGGTCTACAGGTCTACAGATCTACAGGTCCTACAGGTCTACAGGTACTACAGGTCTACAGGTCCTACAGGTCTACAGGTACTACAGGTCTACAGGTTCCACATGCGAATTGTTTTTTTTGTGTGAATATTTGGATTTTGTGTGAGTTTGATTATTTTGTAATTTTGTATGTTTTTTGTGAATAAAGGTGATTTTAAACATTTTTCTTCCTTCCGTTAAACCGACTCAGCGTCTCTCCTGCTGTGACCTCCAGCCAACCTGACATCCTTTACAGCTGGTGGCTCTAACGGGGGCCTGGTCCCACTCCCCCCATCGCTGTAGACGCCCCATCGATCCCCTGCAGGGCGGCGCTACTGCTCCGCCGTCGGCAGCACTGACCTCGTCTCCCCCTCTATAACGAATTAAAACTTCCCGGCGGGGGTGACGGCTGATGGATCACCATTCTGGTGATCACGCACACACCCGGACGCGCCGTGCGTCCACTCAGACCACATGGACCAGGAGGAGGAAGAGGATGCCGGTGTGAGATGATGATGCTCGCTGATGCCCCGGTGACACCCCCACCACAGAGATGTTATTAGCTCCAGCCTCAGAAGGTGTTCTCTGTGTTCACGTCCTCACCCGCCCACACACAACAGCCCTCCGTCTACCTGTGTGTTTGTACTCCATCCCTCACCCTCCTTTCATCCCACTCAGCCAACCAGAACTACAGTGTGTCAGGCCCGTTTCATCACTTCTGTTCGCTCTTTCAAAGGGAGACCCTCTTTCTTCCCGTCTTCCTCTCCGAGACGCGGTCGGGCCGTCTGAGCGGCCACTGATCTGGAATCAGCCTCCAGGAGGAACAAAAAACCTTTGGGTTAATTCTGCACACACACACACACACACACACACACACACACACACACACACACTCACAATTAGTCCTCGCGGTTCCTGTGTGACGGAGCCGCTCGGGTGAAAATAATGAACCTGAGAGGCGATGGGTGAAGGCCTTCTTATTTCCTCACTCAGGGTGGACCGGATCAGTGGGGGGTCTGAAACCTGATCCACATACAGGTCTGTCACAAATCACTCGTTCCATTGGTTGGTTGATTGATCTGTTACTCCGCCCCTTTGGTCGAGATGTCTTCACTGCTATTTATAACCAAATAATAAAACCAATATTTAGGGTAACCTTGTAAAAAAACTAAATATCTCCTGTTTGTGTGTTGACCTGTAACTGCATTGTTTATGTTTACACTGTTATGTTTAGTCTGTTTATGTTTACACTGTTTGTATTTACACTGTTATGTTTAGTCTGTTTATGTTTACACTGTTTATGTTTGCACTGTTTATGTTTGCAATGTTATGTTTAGTCTGTTTATGTTTACACTGTTTATATTTACGCTGTTATGTTTAGTCTGTTTATGTTTACACTGTTTATATTTACGCTGTTATGTTTAGTCTGTTTATGTTTACACTGTTTATGTTTACACTGTTACGTTTAGTCTGTTTATGTTTACACTGTTTATGTTTACACTGTTATGTTTAGTCTGTTTATGTTTACACTGTTACGTTTAGTCTATGTTTACATTGTTACGTTTAGTCTGTTTATGTTTACACTGTTTATGTTTACACTGTTATGTTTAGTCTGTTTATGTTTACACTGTTACGTTTAGTCTGTTTATGTTTACACTGTTACGTTTAGTCTGTTTATGTTTACACTGTTTATGTTTACACTGTTATGTTTAGTCTGTTTATGTTTACACTGTTTATGTTTACACTGTTACGTTTAGTCTGTTTATGTTTACACTGTTTGTGTTTACATTGTTTGTGTTTGCCCTGTTACGTTTAGTCTGTTTATGTTTACACTGTTTAGACGGTTTATGTTTACACTATTATGTTTATACGGTTTATGTTTACACTGTTACATTTAGTCTGTTTATGTTTATACGGTTTATGTTTACACTGTTACATTTAGTCTGTTTATGTTTACACTGTTTATGTTTACACTGTTTAGACGGTTTATGTTTACACTATTATGTTTATACGGTTTATGTTTACACTGTTACGTTTAGTCTGTTTATGTTTACACTGTTTATGTTTACACTGTTATGTTTGCACTATTTACACTCTTCCTACCAACACACTTAATGCTGCCACAATATGAAAGGTCTTGATATCTTTATAGTTTTACAATTTCCACCATCTCTATATATTTATTACCCCATTGCACGTACTACATATATTGTTTATTTTGCAAATATCTGTTTATTGTGTATTTTAGTGTTGGCTTTCTGTGCATTAAAATATGCTGCCTTATGTGCCTTCCAATTGCCCCTTGGGGACAAATAAAGTCTTTCTGAATTGAATTTGAATTGAATAACATTCCATCAGCCAGCTGTCTTTTCTAGGCCCTTTAGCATGCAAACCGTTTAGCATGCTAACCCGCTAACCTCAAATGATGAACAGTAAACCAGCCAGATGTCAGCGTGCTTCATATTCCTTGCTAGGCAACACTGCCAAGCTACAGTTAGCTTAGCCGTGTGCACACAGGTCAGCCACAGTTAGCTTAGCTGTGTGCACACAGGTTCAGCTACAGTTAGCTTAGCCGTGTGCACACGATTCAGCTACAGTTAGCTTAGCCGCGTGAACGCGGGTCAGCGTCACGTGAGGCGGGGTATGGACCCAAATGCAGGACACCAAAAGTGAATCTTCCATCCATGAATTAATGACAAACTCAAAAATTCTCCAGACAGAACAAAATCAGGACAGACTTCCAGGAACCAAACATGAGAATGAACCAGCTCTGAGCTCTAATGGAGCCTTAAAAAGCCTGAGAGTCGTTAGTTCAAACAGGTTCAGGTGAGACGATCACCACGGTGTGTGGATGAGCCTCAGGTGTGGAGCTGTGGCTCCACCCACCAGCTTGGCCTCTCCCTGCCACACACCAGCACTGCCACGCCCAACCGTGACAAGCTACAGTTAGCTTAGCCGTGTGCACGCAGGTCAGCTACAGTTAGCTTAGCCGTGTGCACGCAGGTCAGCTACAGTTAGCTTAGCCGTGTCCACGAAGGTCAGCTACAGTTAGCTTAGCCGTGTGCACGGAGGTCAGCTACAGTTAGCTTAGCCGTGTGCAGTGATTGAGTGTTTGAGCTGCTGAGAAACTTGTTTATGGTCTACAGACGCCTCGACCGCAGACAGGAACCCTTCAGTGATCTATGACACCGTCGCCTGGGGGGTGTTTGTGCTGATGGGTGTCACCAGACCACACGCCTGCTCCCCCCCACACAGATCCCTGTCATTCGGCCGGAGGACAGATGAACATATTTACTTCAGGCTCCGATGACACACGATTATTTGTGCACTAGGGGGACTGGGAGCTTTAACCTGATAGCAGCAGTAGCATCTCCCTTCTCCCAGCATGCACTGGTTTAAACGGTCTAATGTATGCACAAGCAGCAAACCACCATTTGTCAGCACAAATGTTTCTGCCTCAACTTGATTTTTTTCTTTCTTGTTCACACACAGTTTCTCATCGACATCACATCCTGGATAATTAACTGAAGCTGAGGGACTCGCTGTGTTTCTGCGTTTACAGTTCCTCACTAATCGTTCAACGGAAAAAAATCTACAAGGGAAACAACGCAATTCAAACGAGGCAGTCAGAGACTACAACCTCCCGTGACACCCCTGAATCCAACATTTGACCCTGACCTACACATTTTTGTGCCTCTGGCTTCCTGAAAATGTTGCTTTTTGTTTCGTGATCATATCTCATCAGGTTTCAGAGATGTGTACCTACAAAGGTATAAAAGTGATCCCTCGTTTCTCGTGGTTAATGCGTTCCAGGAACCACACGAATAACGAATTCCACGATATTGTGACAAACTTTTTATGTCATAATTTACAGTAATTTAAACGTTTATGAACCCTCCCCATAATAAATAATAAATAAATACAAAAATAATAAATAGTAAATAAATAATAAAATCAATAATTTTTAGTAAATAAAAATAAATAATAAATAATAAAAAAATCAATAAATCAAAGTAATAATTATTTATAAATATATAATTAATAAATAATAAAATGACTATGTAAATAATAAAATAATAAAAATTAAATAGTTCATCACACGGAATGTAACGCACTTACGGCCAATAGAACTGCACGTACGGTATCACGTGACTGCCTTCCAAACCTATTTGACCTATTTTTCTCAGGTAAGGTCATCATCTCATTTCTATCCCCTTTGCTGCCTGAATAATCTGCTTTTTCTCTCATCTTTCTTTCTGCAACGGTTGTGTAAATGTTTGGTTGATCTCCACTGTTTCCAGATGAAGAGGATTAAACTCCAACGACACCTCGGTGTCTGCCGCTCCGTCCTGGGGGAGCCGCTTGCAGCTAATTAGCCGTAATTTCAGCGAGTTAACTGTCTGCGCCTCATTGACACCTTCAACGCTCCTGATCCACCGTTAGGAGTTGGGGGGCTTCGTTACGGGATAGGGGGTGCGCTGCGTTACAACCCATCCAATGACCTGTCGAACCAACGTGTTTCGGACCAACCAGGATCCACAAAAAGCTCAGAAACACCTGAAACGAGTCGTCTCTGTGGTCGTGTGTGTGTGTGTGTGTGTGTGTGTGTGTGTGTGTGTGTGTGTGTCCACAGAGCTTTCAATTATCACACACAAGTTTCACGTTACGACTCTAACCCCCCACCTAAGATGGAGCACTTAGCAAATATTATATGGCCAGGACACACACACACACACACACACACACACACACACACACACACACACACACACACAGAGGAGATCGATCATAACTTATTATACCAAACATAACAAAACAACTTCAGAATTGAATGGGGTTGATGGGGGGGTTGGTGGGGGTAATAGACAAAGATATTGAACATAAGTATCAATTTTCTGATGGGGGGGGGGTCAGATGGCCTCATGTCTCATTTGGACAAATCATCCATTTTTAAAGCGACCTGATAATTGCCCACCGTCATGTGTGGACGGCCCCCCCCTTTCTCTTTGTTTTACCGTCAGTCAGCCCCCCCTCCACCCCACCCCATCACTCCCAGTATGTCGTCTTGACTGGATCCAGTCTTTAATTTTCCCAGAGAGCCAGAGGACAGACGAGGAGAAACCGGTGTGGGAGGAGTGTGTGTGTGTTTGTCGGGGGGGCTCGCCTCACCTCTGGGGGGGGGGGGGCAGTGCATTAGCAGGAGAACAGATCAGTTCCAGCTCAGATGAATATGAGCGCATAGATTGGTCCGCCGTCTGGGGAGGCTCAGAAATACAGTTTTGTGTATCCGCGGAGCTGCGAGTGAGGGAGGGGGCCAGGAAGGAGGCAATCACTGCATAACCAAACAGAGCGGAGCCAGGGGCCAGCGCGCCACCACAGATTGCTTATTGAGCTGTTTTTAGAGCGCCAGTATTAACAGCATACCGTTGAGAAAAAGTCTTCTCTCATCCTTCGTCTCCCTGGAAGCAGCGGATGCTGAACGTACGCCAGAGGTGAACAGCAGTGATGTCACCACTCAATACAGTAATCAATACAAGATACGCGACTTCACCTCATCGCGGGTTTTTAGTAGGCAGTCACGTGATACCATACGCACATTCTATTGGCCGACGGCGTCAGGAAGTGCTACGTTCTGTGAGTCTCGGACTTCCGTGAGACACAAAAGTGCTTTAAACAGTCTATCAGAGTGTTTTAAAGGTAATACAGATAGAAGGTGGTTTAATATCAGTATGGGGGGGTTCAGAAACGTTTAAATTACCCTAAATAATAAGATAAATAGCTCATCGCTATACAGTGCGCCCTTGTTACTCGTGGTTAATGCATTCCAGGAACTACACGCGAATAAGAAATTCGGCGATATTGTGACCAACTATTTATTTTTTTAATTATTTTATTATTTATATACTCATTTTATTATTTATTAATTATTTATTTTTAAATAATTATTGTTTCAAATCATTGATTTTTGTTATTTTTATTATTTGTTTACTATTTATTGTTATTTACTAAAAAATGATTGATTTTATTATTTTTTTATTATTAATTATTTTAATATTTACTTATTAATTATTATTTAAGGTAGTTTATGAACCCTCCCCATACTGAGTTTCTTTTCTTGCGGGTGTTTCGTGGAACGTGTAAACCACGGGTAACGAGTGGTCACTGTATTTCTTGTCGATTGCATTGGCCATGACTTTTCTAGCCCCTCCTCCAAGCTTGCATGAAGCGTTATGCCTGTTTATGCCTGTTTATAACTTGTTCAGCATCGTCATCATTGGGCTTACTATCACTGATTTGACCGTACATACACATGACTTTTAAAGAGAATCTAAAGCGACGATGAGTCTCATGTAATGAACCTCACCGGCTCTGTGCTCGTTGGCTCTGTGCTCGTTGGCTCTGGTCTGCGGTTTGGCCCTTTTCAGGTCATTGATTTGGACGTAAAACCTTCAACTTTAATGTGTTGGTTCAATCTCTGTTTGCAATGGAAAAATCAGCGGACAGGCTAGTTCTCAACTAGCCTGTGATTATATAGAGGCACTTAGCAGCTGGGGGGTGGGGGGGGGAAGAGAGAGGGAAAGAGAGATCAGCTTTGCACCAGATGGCCACAGACGTGATGTAAATGAACGCTAACGCCGCTGCATGTCCACCAGTTGTAGAAATGAGTGACTGCTGCTCACACGCTAACCACATTAACGTTTTCATTTAGCGTGTTAGCGTGCGATTGGATCGCACGCTCGCCGTGTCCTCGTGTAGACGTGAAAGGCAGGTTCAAAACCAACCGAACCGCTGCTGCTTACCTGCTGAACGGCGTCTTTTCATGCACCTCGTGCTTTCTAGATTTTGTTTTGTACCCAAACTAATTGCTTCCACTTGTTTCATCATTTTCTCGCGCTCTTTTATGCGTTTCGCCGTATCATAAAGTTTTTTGCGTTCTTGTTTTTTTCGATGACACCAGCGTTTCTTGGGGTTTTATTTTTTAACGTGCTTCAGCATCATCCTGGGGATGCGGGAGTTGAAACGATTGTGCAGACACTTACTGATATATTTACAGAAATGGTGATGGATTCTCTGAGTGAAAATAAACCAATTACCTAAAGCAGCATCGGCTTCATCTTCATCTCCTCTCCCTCGTCCTCCTCTTCCATCCGTCATCGGCACCGCTCGCTGTTGTCATACCCAGATTTCCATCTCTCCATCCCCCAGGTTCCCTCACCTGCCCTCATCTCTCTTTAACGCCTCAGCCTCCCGGGGGCCCCCGGCCCCTCCATCCATACCGTCGGCCCCTACGCGCCCTCGCCTTAATCTACTGTCATCCCATCTCTCCTTCCACCCCTTGCGTTTTCTCCACATCACTCCGTCCGCTATCCCTCCATCCATCAGGCTGAGTAATGGCGTCGGGGCGGGGAGTCACCCCCCCAGCTGTCTGGGACCGACACTGATCACACGTAGTAGCTTCAGGCGCCGGGCACGGCCATCCATTCTGTCCTCGCGGCCCGCCGTAGGGCCCGAGCGATTACAGGGACCGGAGTTCAGTCCTGCTCCGGTTTTAGAAAATAAAAATCAAGTTCCGTCATTTTTCTCCACGTTGGGTCTGTCTGTCACAAATACTGGAATCATAAAATCACTACTTTATCATTAAAAGCACATAATATCTTGTTACTGTATAATAAATGAGAATAAAAACATATACAGTATTTTCCTTAACCCTAACCCAAAACCAACAGTGCGTCTTATATATGAAAAAGTTTTAAAATAGGCCCTTCATTATAGTGTGGAAAAATACTGTAGCATCACTTTATTAACCCCCGCCCCCAAAATGACAAAGAAGAGCTGGAGACAGAGACGTTTTTGATGAACTACATGAAAAAGGACAAAAGCTTAAAATAATTTCATATTAACCAAATAGTTAAAGTACATTCATGATAAAGTTCAGGACAGAAATGGGAATGGTCATCTCAGTTTAACCTTTATCTTATGTTGTCTTGTCTTGGTCTTGTCTTACTTTACCTTACCTTACCTTACTTTACCTTACCTTACCTTACTTTACCTTACCTTACTTTACCTTACCTTACCTTACCTTACCTTACCTTACCTTACCTTACCTTATCTCATCTCATCTCATCTCATCTCATCTCATCTCATCTCATCTCATCTCATCTTATGTTTAACCTGGACTTCAGACTTCATCATTGTTGGACTTACATCTCTCCCCCCTGACTGTACCTGTTTCACACCTTTCATAAACGTCTGCATCCTCTTTGTCTTTTTCTTCCCAGCTTCATGAATCATGGACGACTCAAAGAGTTCATAACTCAAACGGTATTTTCTGACGATCCATCGTTTTCCTCTTCAGGCCCGGTTACACCCACCCACTCGTCCACATTTGCGTTGCTTGTTTACCTATTCTATTGTGTTTTACAGCCTGGCTGGCATTTTAAAAACCCTGGGACTTCACTAAACTGATGAATTAACTCCACAGAAATTAACAAAGTTCTTTTGTTTCTGTAGTCTTCACCCAACGAGCGTTTAAATCAGGCTGGGACTAATTTCCCTGCGCCGTTATTGTGTGCTTAAATCCCAACCATATAGATTCATGTTGACATTTTGAAAGGGACTACGCCTCCCATTTAATAGTTTGTCATTGGACCACAACTCAGTTCTATTGCGGTCTCTGAAGGGCAGTTGTTAAGCGGCGGCTGGGCCCGGGCCGACCAAAGGGCGCTGTAATAGGCTTGAGGTATATCCTTTGGGTGCTAACCCCCTTAATGATATCTTAATTGCCTTTTTGTTCTTATTATGAAATTTTAATGGCCTGCTGAGCTTTTACCTACATAAAAGACCTTAGTCTGTTAGCCTCGCACATCATGACCGGTTATGATATCGTTTGTCAAAAATTATGTCCCATTTGTCATTCTGGAGCCGATAAATTATAAATGCACCAACAGTAAAAGAAGGATTGCGCTAATATTGTTTTAGCAACAAGACGACAGGGGGGGGAGTCAAACGCAGCCGCCCTAAAGTCTGTTTGTGCTAAGTAGACATTTCTTTTGTTACCATCATTCCAGGAGGATAAATCACAGGAAGTAGGGTGGCATCTATTTCCTGATGTTTGTGAGGAGGAGGAGAGATAAATGTGAAGGTGTAGCAGGCTACGTTAGCATAAACACAGGAAACAGGGGGAAACTGCTAACCAGACTCGCTCCATAAATAAAACAGTCTGCCTACCGGCACCTGTGAGGCTCATTAGCATTAGCATTTATTTTAGCTCGTCATAGCAGCAGGAATCAGGCTGGATCCACTCCTGTGTTTACACGTAAACATGCTACAGGAAGCTAACGTCCTCACACACCCCCGGACAGACTTCAGTCTTCATTCAGACACACAAAAAAACTTGTTGATCATCAGCAAAAAGTAAAGCGTTGTTAGCGCTGAACACTGCTGTCTCGTTATCAGCTGCTGCTCATGCTATTAGCACAGCTTTCCCAGGTAGGCCACGCCCACTGGCTCCTGACGTCACACCTGAAGAAATTTTACCCCATCCCTCACAGAAACCAAAGAAAAAATAAAACTAGGTAGATAGATAGATAGATAGATAGATAGATAGATAGATAGATAGATAGATAGATAGATAGATAGATAGATATTATTATTATTATTATTATTATTATCATTATTATTATTATTATTATTATTATTATTACTATCATTATTATTATTATTATTATTATCATTATTATTATTATTATTATTATTATTATTATTATTATTATTATTATTATTATTATTATTATCATTATTATTATTATTATTATTATTATTATTATTATTATCATTATTATTATTATTATTATTATTATTATTATCATTATTATTATTATTATTATTATTATTATTATTATTATCATTATTATTATTATTATTATCATTATTAGATATATTCCAGCAGTGCTCCTCTTCCTCTCCCTCCTCTTCCTCCCCTCCTTCCGGTCCGGGTCTCTCCAGAGGACACCGTGCTGACGCGAGGGGGCGACGTTGGTCTCTGAAACAGCCCGCTCCGCGCGGGGGAGAGGGCGGCTTGAGTCCCGGCTCCGCTCCGGTGTCAGCCCGATTCGGTCACACCGGCTCCGGCTCCGACACGGAGGAGAATCCGCCGAGCGGCTCCGCTTTGTTTCTCCTGACTTTTATGGGGGGGTGTTTAATCCAGCTGCACAATGGAGCCGTCGCTTTGCATTACAGCCCATAATATGTGGCTCCGTTTGTTTCCGTTTGGAATTACAGACTCATGTTAATTAAAGCTTCAATTACACTCTTTTTCATCTTTTTGTCATCATCCTCCAAATGGTGCGTTCGTGGTGAGACCCCCCCTCCACTCGTGGCGTGGCTTTCTTGTAACTATGCCCCCCCCAATCACCCCACCCCACCCCACCCCACCTTATTTGCATATTTAATTTATGCTTTATGAATTAAATTAGCACATGATGCAACTTCATTCCACTTAAGGCCGGCGTGTGTGTGTGTGTGTATGTGTGTGTGTGTATGTGTGTGTGTGTGTATGTGTGTGTGTGTATGTGGGGGGGGGGTTAATGATAAGAATAGGATGATAGGGGAACTAATGGAATCCAGGCTATTAGCAACACGGTGGGACTGTGGGGGGGTTGGGGGGGGGACGCTTCATTACACCGAATTAAAGCAACTCGACTGTGATCCGCGCATCAACCGGATGCTTCCTTAACGACACTGGAGATGTTACAGCATCTCAAAATGTTTACCCCCCCCCCCCCTTTCATATTGTATAGAGTGAGTGGGGGGGGCATGACACTGTATTGCGTCACTGGTTGTCTTTACTTTACGCATTCTCTTCAAATTATCATCACATGGTCCGTGAACGCGTCCTGGTGGAAGAACCGCGTCAGAATCCACTTCATGCGGGTCACGAGTTCATGTGCAAACAGTCACACAACAACAAGACAACAACACAACAACAACACAACAACAACAGCCACGGAGGTGTTTCCTGGTGATTTACGCGTCACCATTTATTCGTCTTTCTTTAATTCACCGGATGTGGGGGAAAAACATTTTGTTTGTGAGGGACTGAAGGAGAAGCAGAAGAAGAGAGGAGCGCACGGCACTTAGCTGGTTTTTATTCTGGGGGGGTGGGGGGGGGATGCGAGCTCTGGCTGGCGTCGCGGAGCCCCAATCAGGCTCCGTTCCACACGGTGCGTGAGGATCCCATTGGCTGGTGGGGGAAAGGAGCTGTGCGCAAAACCAACCCCGCTGCTCACACTCTCCTCACAGAAGCAGAGCCGCGAACACCGTCCGCTCTGGGCACCGGGGGCGCAAGCGATTCCCACACCCCCCCAGACCGGAGCCGCGGAGCCCCGACACTCACCGCTTTGGTTCCACCGTGGATGTGGGTTGTGCGTAAAAAGGGAGTTTTTTTATTTTTGCATTTCTCCAGCTTCCAGTGGAATTTCCCATCCCATGTTGTTGCGGGACTTTGCGTGAAGAAGGAGGGGAGGGGGGGGGGGACAATGCGTTCTGACTCCAGGATCCAAAACTCACAAACCGGTGCAGAATTGATGAAAACGGAGAAGCGCGGACCCGATGGCTGTGTTTCCCACGACTCCAACGACACGGTGTTTCACTGACCCGCGGAAAAGGAGGGGGTTTTCACCACCGGACAGCCTCGTTGCTGTTTATTCCACTGCTTTATCGCGGACAGCGAACATGTGAAATGCGCTTTTCTTGTCAGAAAAGGGAATAACCTTTTTTTTTTTTTTTAAATTATTATTATTTCGTCTTGAAGTGCCATCGGTGACAGGGAGAGAGGACATGATGTGGTTCCTTCTCCTCCTCTCCATCCTGGATGGGGGGGTCTGTCAGCTCCACTACTCGGTTCCGGAGGAGCAGGAGCCCGGATCCGTGGTTGGGAATATCGCAGAGGATTTGGGGCTGGACATCACCAAACTTTCCGCTCGCCGTTTCCAGACTGTCCCCAGTTCACGAACACCTTACCTGGAGGTGAACTTGGAGAACGGCGCGCTGGTGGTGAAGGAGAAGATCGACCGGGAGGAGATCTGTAAGCAGACCATCCCGTGCCTGCTGCACCTGGAGGTGTTCCTGGAGAACCCGCTGGAGCTCTTCCGCGTGGAGATCGAGGTGATCGACATCAACGACAACCCCCCCAGCTTTCCCGAAACGGACATTTCCGTGGAGATATCCGAGAGCGCCATCCCGGGGACGCGCTTCCCGGTGGAGAACGCCTTCGACCCGGACGTGGGCAGCAACGCGCTGGGCACCTACGCCATCACCAACAACAACAACTTCTACCTGGACGTGCAGACGCAGAGCGACGGGAACAAGTTCGCCGAGCTGGTTCTGGAGAAGTCTCTGGACCGGGAGCAGCAGGCGGTGCACCGGTACGTCCTGACGGCGGTGGACGGCGGCGTCCCGCAGCGCACCGGGACGGCGCTCCTGGTGGTGAAAGTTCTGGACTCCAACGACAACGCGCCCACGTTCGACCAGACTGTTTACTCCGTGAACCTGCGGGAGAACTCCCCCGTGGGCACCCTGGTCATCCAGCTGAACGCCACGGATGTAGACGAGGGGCAGAACGGGGAGGTGGTCTACTCCTTCAGCAGCCACAACGCGCCCCGGATCAAGGACTTATTCGACATCGACGCCCGAACCGGGAGGATCGAGGTTTCGGGGGAGGTGGACTTCGAAGAGAGCAACACGCACCAGCTTTACGTCCAGGCTAAAGATCTGGGGGCCAACGCGGTCCCCGCGCACTGCAAGGTGCTGGTCAAACTGGTGGACGTGAACGACAACACCCCGGAGATCAGCTTCAGCACCGTGACCGAGTCCGTCAGTGAGCAGGGCGCACCGGGCACGGTGATCGCTCTGTTCAGCGTGTCGGACCGGGACTCCGGTGAGAACGGACACATGAGCTGTGAGATCCTCGGTGACGTTCCGTTCAAGCTCAAGTCGTCCTTTAAGAACTACTACACCATCGTGACGGACGGCCCGCTGGACCGGGAGGTCACCGACTCCTACACCGTCACCGTGGTGGCCAAAGACAAGGGTCAGCCGTCACTGGCCACCAGTAAATCCATCAAGGTGCACGTCTCGGATGAGAACGACAACGCGCCCCGCTTTACGCAGGCGGTTTATGACGTGTACGTGACCGAGAATAACGTCCCCGGTGCGTTCATCCACGCCGTGAGCGCCCTGGACCCCGACGTGGGGCAGAACGCGCTCATTACCTACTCCATATTGGAGTGTGACATCCAGGGCATGTCCGTGGACACCTACGTGTCCATCAACCAGGACACCGGCTACCTGTACGCGCTGCGCTCCTTCGACTACGAGCAGCTGAAGGAGTTCGGCTTCATGGTCCAGGCCAGAGACTCCGGAGCCGCGGAGCTCTTCTCCAACACCACCGTCAACGTCATCATCGTGGACCAGAACGACAACGCGCCCACCGTCATCGCGCCCGTCGGTCGGAACGGCACCGCCAAGGAGCACCTGCCGCGCTCCGCGGAGCCCGGTTACCTGGTGACGCGCGTCGTGGCCATGGACGCGGACGACGGCGAGAACGCGCGGCTGTCTTACAGCATCCTGCGGGGCAACGAGATGGGGATGTTCCGGATGGACTGGAGGACGGGGGAGCTGAGGACGGCCCGCAGGATCTCCCCCAAACGGGATCCCCAGGGGTACTACGACCTCCTGATCGAGGTGAGGGACCACGGGCAGCCCCCGCTGTCCTCCTCGGCCAGCGTGAGCGTCATACTGGTGGACAGCGTGGTGGAGGGCCGCAGCGGGGACCGCGGCTCGGCCTCCAAGGCGAAGGAGACCTCCCTGGACCTCACCCTCATCCTCATCATCGCCCTGGGCTCCGTGTCCTTCATCTTCCTCCTGGCTATGATCGTCCTGGCCGTGCGCTGCCAGAAGGACAAGAAGCTGAGCCTGTACACCTGCCTCCTGGCCGGGGGGGACTGCTGCCTGTGCTGCGGCTCCTGCTGCAGCCGGCAGGCCCGCGGCCGGAAGCAGAAGAAACTCAGCAAATCCGACATCATGTTAGTCCAGAGCACCAACGTGACGTCAGGGGTGGGGCCCGTGGGCCAGGTGCCGGTGGAGGAGTCCGGCGTGGGAGGCGTAGGTGGGGGGTTCGGCTCCCATCACCACCACCAGAACCAGAACTCCTACTGCTACCAGGTGTGTCTGACACCGGAATCCGCCAAAACGGATCTGATGTTCCTCAAACCGTGCAGCCCCTCCCGCAGCACGGACGCGGATCACACCAACCCCTGCGGCGCGATAGTGACGGGTTACAGCGACCAGCAGCCCGACATCATCTCCAACGGCAGCATCCTCTCCAGCGAGGTAAGACCACACCCACGTGTCCATCAGGTGCGCGCCAAGCCGTGACGCCCCCCCCCCCCTCCACACACACACACACACACACACGGGCGCGTCAGAGCGTCTCATCCATTCAGCAAACGTCTCCAAAAGAAGATGGCAGCAGGTTGATGGCGGCTCAGCTCCGCGGCCTTTAATCAGCGTCGTGCGTAAAGGTGATTGGACGCTCCGTCCTCACGCGGCCTCTCAGCTCCCATTCGATGTCACATCAGGTTTTCATTTCGCGCGTAAAAATGAGGGGAGAGAAGGCGTCAGACTCCGGGGGGGGGCAGATGTTTGAGATTCCAGTCACGCTGCGAAGCTGGGAGACGTTTTTATTTATTAATGTGTGTCCAGTGGCGCGTTTGTTTGGTGACGAGCTGCGTTTAGATTGAGCGCGCACACGGGGGGGGGGGCTGTTTAACGTTGAACCAAAAATACGTAATTGTGGACTATTTGGGTGACACGAATGTAGAATTTTGAAGAAGAAATCAAGTAAATAGATGAACCAATCAGATAAAACCTCATTTCTTTGCGCGTCCTCATCATTAAACCTAATCCGCTGGTTTTGCGCTCATCTCGATGCGTTTTTGCGCGCAGGAACTGTTTGATTTTTTGGGGTCTTTGGGGGCGGGGGGGGGGAGTTGATCACAGTGTGACTGGATTGGAGCCAGCCAGCCAATCACAGCCTCTCCTTTTGCTGCGCGTTAAGTATTCCGCGCACGGAGCATCACGGCAGCAACCGCGAACAAAGGTGGTTCAGTTTAAGCATCGGGGCGTCTCAGTCATTTACGCATTCCACCCCCCCGCGCCCCGCTCCTGCTCCCGTCTCCTCCCGCCCACTCACCTCATCAAGCGGATGCGCGCAACCAAATTCCTCTGACACAAACGCACTTTGACGTGTTCCTGTTACGCGCCTCTAACAACGCGGAGATCTCTCTCTTTTTTAAAATTTTTTATTAATTTTTTTTATGTCACTTTTTTTGGCATCACGACTGATTTCCGTGTGTTTTTTTTTTTTTCTTGTGGCTTCTTCTTCCAGAACAAACACCAGCGAGCAGAGCTCAGCTACCTGGTGGACAGACCCAGACGCGTCAACAGGTAGCGGAAAAAACACACACCTCAGCAGTCTCTTCCTCACACACACACACACACTCACACACACATGCTGTATTATTACTAGTGAACTACATACGCTCCGCTATCGGAGGAGCGATAACGCTCAACAGGCCTCGTGGAGCCGCAGCCTATCCACATCTCAATAAAAGTGTATACTACACCCAACAGTGTGAATCCTGTATTTTCTGCTTCATTAATTTTTGCTTTGAGAGGCTCCACGGTTCCCACAGTGTCCATAATGTTCATCTTCAATTTGGCGTCGGTCCCATAACTGACAGAGCAGCACCTATTAGAGCCCTAATGCTGGATTTCATTACATGCCGTGTGTAACATCCAATTTGGGCGCCTTGACGGCTGCAGTGACCGAATTAATCCGGAGTTGATTTCTGATTCTCGCATTTGTTCTTTTCTTCACCCCCCACCCCCTCCCTCCCCGCTCCCGTCCCCTTCCCTTATTATTTTTTTGCACCTCCTGTCCCCCCAATCCGCCCAGTTCGGCCTTCCAGGAGGCGGACATCGTCAGCTCTAAAGACAGCGGCCACGGCGACAGCGAACAGGGCGACAGCGACCACGACGCCACCAACCGGGGCCTTTCAGCCGGTGAGTGTCACATCGTTATTCCTTTTCATAGCTGGAACACACACACACACACACACACACACACACACACTCGTCCCTAATCTGTTTCCATAGTGTGATTGTGAATGGGATAATACTGAATTGTTGGTGCGGATCGGTGACTTTTAATTTCCTTAATTTGAGCGTGTGCGGAAGCCGGCCGGCTCCGACGGAGCCCAGAGGTGTTGATTGTGTTTCACACTCTGGTGAGTTGGAGGAAAATTTAGGGGGGAATTATTTTCTTTTTCTACATCCTCCTCTCTCCCCACACACACACACACACACACACACACACACACACACACACACACACACACACACACACACATCGAGCGGTGCTGAAAAGACAGCGACTGGCATTGGAGGCACTTTGAGTCCTAGAAGCGCGTTAGTGGCACAAATCAATAGGTTCACCGAGGAAAAAGGAAAAAAGGCATAGAACCCAAATTGATGCGATCGATCAATTTGCCGATGCCTGGCTGATGAAGAGCAGGCGCCGTTTTTGCATTTGTCGTTTTTTTTTTTTCTGGCTTCATTTTTTGAAGTTGGAGCGACGACGTCGTTGAAATCGTGTCCTCAACTCGCCGTCTCGCGGTGGGAGATTTTCCTCCAGACGCGACTTCAGGTCTTATGATAACCCCCCCCCCTTTGTTCTCTCTAAAATGCTATTAGGTTAGTACCTGTTTATTGATCAAAGCGGAGTCAGACAAAAAGTGCAGCGCTCTAAAATCTCATCTCATATTGAATTGCCCTTTCCTCTTCTGAGGGATTGTTCCACGGGAAGACCCCCGTCTGCACCGGAGCTGGCCAAATATCATATCGGTTGCTGGGAATACAAATAGAGCGGATTAGAGAGGGGGGGGGTGCAGGATGGTGAACGGTGCTCATCACACTCAGGAGGCTCCAACATTATTAATAAAGACAGTCCTAACAGTCCTTCACCTGGAACAGGCCTCATATTGAACGAGACTAAATCTCAGAAGTGGAACAAATGCGAAGCTGCGCTCCTTTATTTACCCAGAATGCATTGCTGTGTGAAATAGCGGGACTGTTTCTGCGAGAAGACAGGTGGATGAACATCTGATGTGCGTGTTGAAGCCCTCTGACCTCAGACGGAGGCGGCGCACGCCGGTTCTCGTTGCTAACGGGACCGCCATACCGACCGGCGACACGTTTTTCCCAGCATTCCTTGGCTCGGTACTCGTTTGGCTCCGGCCCGGGGAGCGTTCCCTGTTGGGGACGCGTTCTGTGAGGAGTCCAGCGTTTGTTTCTGGTGTTGGATTTAGAAAGGAAGCAGCTTACCTCTCCACGGGAGGTGGAATCACACGACTGGTGAGTTGGAGGGAACGACACCATCCCCAGAAACCTGCAATCCGCAGAGTTGGATGGAGTGTGTGTGTGTGTGTGTGTGTGTGTGTGTGTGTGTGTGTGTGTGTATGTGTGTGTGTTTGGGCATATGCACAACACACGTATGTAATCCGTGTTTTATGCGTGAGGAACTGAACTGAGGAGTTTTGGGGCTGGAATGAGATTTAGCTCCACATGTGAGCGCTAGCTGCCGCCTGGCGCGCTACCAAGGGTGTAGCCTTCCTTTAATAGACACACACGCTGCTCATTTCCTCTCTCCGTGTGTGTGTGTGTGACTTCTTTTAATGCACGCATCCAGAGGGGGGATGCTAACGCTCGTTAGCTCACGCGGGTCGTGTTTGTTCGTTGCTCTACTGTAGCTTGAAGACCACCAGGGGCTCCACAGGCTTCTGCAGCGTTTGTGCTCAAACGCTTCCACACGCGTGTGGTTAGCATGTGCATGTGTGTTGTCGGATCTCATCCTTCATTCCCCCCCCCCACGCTGGCATTCTGCAACACTTGGCTGATCAGTAATTCATTTCTGGAACCTTTGCATAGTAATTATCAAGGAGGAGTCGGAGGCGAGGTTTTCCTGGCGGGGCGGTGTTCGCTCACCCTCGTCCCCCCCACCCCCCCCGCACGGGTCCACCTGGGAATGTTTTCAAATCAAGGGGAAGCCATTTCCTGTTGGCGTCTCATCAACAGCACCTGCCGCCGCGTCACGCTCGGCCAATCATCTGACACTTGAGGAAATAAGCCCCCCCCCGACGTGGTTTTAAATCAAACAGACATCAGGAGAGTCCCCCCCCCCCGTTTCAGGCTTTAATTCACCTCAGACGGCTTCCGACACATCGTCATCGTCACGTTAGTTTTTGTGGGAACGACCGCCGTGACAAATGAGACGATTAAATCACCGTGGCAACGCCACGCCAGACGGCTGATTATGAATTAGTGGCGGGCGCCGTGTGGCCGGTTCCCATGTCAGCGAGCTGTCAAAGGAATTTAGCATGCGACGTTTGAAGCCCCTCCCCTCTCAGGGCCAGAGGGGGGGGGGCACACTGGAGTCTGCGCCGGCTTCACGCCCTCCTGAGCTCACGGGGGAGGGTCAGGTGACCGTCCTGTAGGACTAGTGGAGGGTCTGTCAGTTGGATGAGGAGGCACAGGTGAGCTGGTGCGAGGATGAGGAGGCACAGGTGAGCTGGTGCGAGGATGAGGAGGCACAGGTGAGCTGGTGCGAGGATGAGGAGGCACAGGTGAGCTGGTGCGAGGATGAGGAGGCACAGGTGAGCTGGTGCGAGGATGAGGAGGCACAGGTGAGCTGGTGCTCCTGCAGGACGTCTTCGTCTCCTAGACAGCGGCGCAGGATTCCAAACAACGGAGAACACAATGGCTGAGTGCAAATCCGTCGCGTGTGCATTGTGCCATTTACCTGTGTGTGTGTGTGTGTGTGTGTGTGTGTGTGTGTTCCCTGCCTGATGAGGTCACGGTGAGCGGGGGGGGGCTGCTGGCAGGCCTGTCATTGCCAGTCACCGTTCTGGTTGTTGTTTTGCTTCCTGCCCGGGGAAGAAAAGGTGCATCATGGGAATCAAGAGCCGCCGGGTGTCATGTGATGTCATGTGGTGTCATGTGGTGTCATGTGGTGTCATGTGGTGTCACGGCCTGTCTGTCTGTTTGCGTGTGCACATTTACATATGGCTGTGTTCACGGGTATTTTAAGCGTGTGAGTGTTTGGGAACATACATGTTGATGTGGCGGTGAGCCGCTGACAGCTTCCTGCTCGCCGGGCGCCGACAGCCACAGACTATATTTACAGAACGCTATGAAAGCCGGGGATTGTGGGAAGTGTTGCTGCTAGTGCCTCCACGTTTGCCTTCCGTTAGCGTTAGCCGCCGCCGATGGGCCGGTCCGTCCACACGAGGCCGTATGAGAGTCGGCGAGGTCACGCCGGTCGCTTTATCTGCCCGGCAACACGCCGTTGATTGAACGACTCGGGGTCAACGCCAGGACATTAATATGCGGAAAGTCCATTAAAAGGCTAAAGGTTAACTGTGAGGTGGGAATCAGCAGGTCCGACCCGTGAAGACAGACATGAATACCCATGATGCACCAGGGTGAGTTGGAGGGTGAACGCAAGTCGCTTTCAGCGAGCTCCTTTGACTCCCCACCTGACGGCGGTGGGGGGGGGGCTGCGGGGGGGGGTCCTTCCAGAGCACAGAGCCACCATTGACCCGCAGCCCTCGTGCGCGGCGCCGGTGATGAAAACAAACGAACCCTTTCGGCTGCAGAAGCAAACATGCATATTTAACGCTGGAACAAACACGTGGAATAAAAAGTCAGCTTCCGTTTCATGTTCCTGTTTCAGAACCCGCTGGAGAACGCCGCCGCGCCGCTAATCCTCAGTCGATGTAATTACCGCTATAAAAAGCATCTTTTCTTTTTTTTTTTTTACATCTACATGTTTTTTTTGGATCTCTAAACGTATTCCCCGTCTCCGAGGTGGGACGGGCTTCATCCTGAACCCGACGCCGGCCTGAACAGACGAACAAGACGGGATTAAATGGATAAATTGCTCATTTTTAATTGCACATTTTTTCCATTCCTGGCGCATTTTTTGGTGTAAAGCCCCTCTGCCGTCTCCATCTGGCTGTGTTTCGGTCCAGCTTAGTGTCTCCTCCGGTTTCTTGGCCGTCTTTGTTGCCCCCCCCACCCACTCCAAGAGGGGCTGGATTGAACAGCGCCGATCCAAACACCCCGACGGGAAACACACCAGAACACACTGATGAATTTTTAATAATATAATAATAATAAATATTATATATATATAATAAAACATATAATATAATATATAATATAATATATAATATAATATATAATATAATAATCTGTAGAATAACTTCTCTGCTATTAGGACTGAAGCTGCTTTTAGTTCCGACTGCAAACACAAATGAAATGAGAACCAATCTGATTCTGAACTGGGGGTGCAGCCTGTTCTCTGATTGGCCGGTTTGTTGACTCAAAGAAGGTTTAAATATCTTATTGCACAATTTGTAAGGAAAAAAAAACAACAACAACAACTTGCATTTACTTGCATTTAGGTTGATCCCTCGTTTCTCGCGGTTAATACATTCCAGGAAATACCCGCAAATAACGAAATTCCGCGATATTGCGACAAACTATTTCTTTATTTATTTATTTATTATTTAATACTGATATTAAACCACCTTCTATCTGTTTTACCTTAAAAACACTCTGATAGACTGTTTAAAACACCTTTATGTCTCACGGAAGTGCGAGACTCACCTAACATAGCACACATCAGGATGTCATCAGCATATAGAATGCGCGTACGGTATCACATGACTAACTAAAACTAAAAGTCACGCGTGTTGATGCGTGAGGGATTACTGTATTGATGTTTTGGGGTTACTAAAAGCGACGCGCGCCTTAATTCTTCTCAGCCATGGACGTCTGCGTCTCCATTGTGTTCTTGTTCTTCAGTAATGGAGGAACGACGGCGTTATCGGAGGGATCCGTGGAATAGCGTTACGTACGTACGTACGTACGTACGTGGACCCTTTCATCCGAGCCTCAGGGAATCATTACTGAATGTTGTCTCTTTGTTTCTCCGTCTTCTCTTCTCTTGATTTATCATCCTGTTCTCCTCGCCTCCTAAAATCGCTCGTCTCCTGTTGTGACCACTTCCCTGGAAATCTGGCAAAAATGAGAAATCCACGTGCGCGCCGAGTCGATGACGAGACCATCACGGCGGCTAGCAGTTTCATGCTAGCAGTTTATTCTCTTAAAGACTGACTCAAAATAGGTTGTTGGGGGTTTTTTTTGTTGCGTTTCTTAAGATAATCATTGCTTTTTGTTGCAAAAGGATGATGGGATACGGTGTCAAGAGTTTGTTTTCTCAGTGTTTTTGGAAATCAATTTTTTTTTTTTTGGCGTCTGAAGATGTTGACGTGAGGGGGTTGAAATGTTTTCGCGGCTCCGCATCATTTTTGATTGCACATTTCATTTGGAATGAATGAAGCTGAGGAGGAAAAACAAACAATTCGCTCCATCAATGCTGGCCTTGTCTGCGTGATGAATAGCTTTAGCCGCACATTTTCTGCTTGTGACATTGGTAAATGATTGCTAACTTGTGTTCTCTCCTCTTGCTCTCATTTCCCCTCTCGTCTCGCCTTTCCACTCCACATCTTCACGACGCTCCTCCTCTTCCTCCTCCTCCTCCATCTCCGTTTCATTCATCACCTGCATCCTCTCTGCAGGCGCCGACCTCTTCTCCAACTGCACGGACGAGTGCAAGGCCCTGGGCCACTCCGACCGCTGCTGGATGCCCTCCTTCGTGCCGTCCGAGGGCCGCCAGGGGCCCGACTACCGCAGCAACCTCCACGTCCCCGGGATGGACGCCACGCTGCCCGACACTGAGGTACCCGCCTCCGTCAACCTGTCCGACCGACTCACCGTGACCTCGACCGCCTCGCCGTCCAACGATAGGTCATTCTCCACCTTTGGCAAGGAGGGTCAAAGGTCACAGTCACACCACAGCCTTCATCATCACCTCCATCAGCAGCAGCAGTTCAGCTCCAGCACGCTGGAGAGGAAAGAGTATGATAGGGGGACCCTACCGTACAAACCCACCTTTCTCTGTGAGTATCAGTACGAAAGCTCCCTGGGGCCCTACCGCTTCGGTCGGGGCCCCTACACAAACTAAAGGGAGGGGACCGGGACTTTTCATTCTGATTGGGACATTTTTATTTTTTTTTATGCTTTCTTGAACTTTTTTGTTTCTGTAAAGAAATGGCTTTATGTTCTGTTGTACTGTTTTTGGGGTTTTTTTTATTCTAACGTCTTTTTGTTGAATGTAAATTGTAATCAATCGCTGCCAACTCCCCCCTTCTCCTCCAAAAACCCAACAAAATCAGCCTCAACCCCCACCCCAAACCCCCAAAATGCTGCCTGTAATCATGTGACTTAAAATAAAATAAACACCGTTTGGATTGGACTCTTGTTAAACAGCTTTTTCTTTTCTTTCCTTATAACCAAATTTCCTCCTAAAATCCCCTTTTTTTCCTCTGATGCTCATCTCAGTAAAGGTCTTCCCACTCATTTCCACACGTTTTCAGCTTAAAACACCAGACAGATCATCTCAGGTGTTAAAGGGACACGATGGCTTCCCTACTGAATGTCTCCGGAGGCGAAAAAGGACGCCAACGCTTTGCTTTCAAAGTCAAAAGTCAAGTCAAAGTCAGCTTTATTGTCAAATGTACCATATATGCATGACATACAGCACAGATGAAATTGCAGTCCTCTCTGACCCACAGTAAACAGGCAGTAAAACACAGGCAGAACAACACAGGCAGTAAAACACAGGCAGAACAACACAGGCAGTACAACAGGCAGTACAACACAAAGTACGAGACGAAACACGAGGGATGGTGAACATCTCTATACACTATATACACTATACGCTTTTCATTTGTAAGAATTAAAACTAAAGCAGGTGTTCATTTGGAAAAAAGGAAATCCAGGAAATCGACGTTACACGAATAATCTCGAGAGCGGAGAACAGATCGGATCGGAGCGTTCAGTAGAGAAGTCATTCCCACCATGTTACCCATCATCCTCCTCCTCCTCCTCCTCCTCCTCCTCCTCCTCGCCGTGCATGCCTTCCCTCCCTCCTCAGGTAAAACGATGGTCACCATAATCTGCTTGTTTTCTTCCTGTTTGCATCTCAGTAAATGGAGCCCAGCAATCTTCTTCTTGCACATCAGGTCTGTGAGAAAAACTAATTCTTTTTAGCCTTGAGGTGCAAGACTGTGCTTTATTTTTTTGCTCCAAATATAGCTGGCTGGTGTCTGCACATCCCGTTTCGCCCCGCGGGGTTAGCGTAAACGCACAAATGAATTTGCTCAGGCCTCAAAACTCACAACTTCATTATATTTCTTTATATTGTCTCGATTTACAATTTCAGCTCGTTCCTCGTGGTCTGTTTGAAATAAATTAAACCCGCACCGCCGCCACGGCTGTAAAAGTCTTGTTGTTTATCAGTCAGTAAAAATATGAAAGTAGTCCCAGAGGCTGAGGCCCATTAACCAATAGGCATCATGTTCTACTTTTATAAATAGCTGTGGATGCTAGCGATGCTCTGATCACCACTGCTTTGATAAAGGCTTTATAAAAGCTTAATGATCCATTTATAGATAATTAATGAAGCAATTAGAGCTGTGTGTATTTTCTATGCATGCATTATATAGTCACCAAAAATTTGAACATTTATCATCGCGGATGGATGTGATTTTACACGACTCCCACATTAGTTTTACCATGACGCTTGCGAGGCCCCACCCCCCCTCCCCCCGCCCCCCCCGCCTTAAGGGCGTATAAATAACTTCACAGAGAGTTCTTTGTGGCATGCCTCGTTCGATAGATGGTATTTTGGAAGCCGGCTGTGTCACTAAAAAGCCCCCTAGGAACGGATGACACTTGTCTTAATGAGGGTGTTCTCTTGTCTTCTTTCAGCCCGCAAAAGGATTTGCTAGCACGTTCCACATGGACCTGTCGGAGACGGCGTGAATTTGGGTTCTAGACCACCAACACTGACAGCAAATTAAAACTCAACTAGCAGAAACCTGGACAACAGTTACTTTGGATCGGCTTCGTTTATGTCGGGCGGCGGAGCCTCGACGCCGGCCGCCTTGGGGGTAGCCTCAAACGTGGACGTCTGAGGAGCGATCCAAGGCCTTGTTCCGCTCAGCAGGACTGAGACCGGTGGGCCCCACCGCCCATAAGGGGGAGCCGGCGAGCGACGGAGGTGCTGTCTTTTGGGTTTTTTTTGACGGGGGGGTGGGAGGGTTAGCCTCTAGAGATCTGTGTGTGCCTGTTTACATGAGGATGTTTCTGTACAAACTTCAACCAACGTCACACGGAACCCTTTAGTATGGTCACCACAAAGCCACGTGTACAGACCGTGTGTGGGGTGGGGGAGGGGGGCGGAGCCAGACACAGGGGGCGAGGAGTCAGGCGTTGTACAGGTATGAAACGGGGTGAGCAGGGAGGATGTGCAGTGCTATAACTTCTGTATCTGGATTTTTTTTTTTTTTTACTTGACGTCTTTCTATACCTTCTTTTGGTTTCTGATGTTCTTTCCGTGTGCCGTGCCGACTCTTGACGTGTCCAGGAACACGTACACGGATTCAGTCCTGTTTCGAGTTTAGACACTTCAGGAACAAATTTGAACAAACACACGCGAAAAAAAAACCCCCTGACTTCTAGACTCAGCTTGATCTGATCCCACAAAATAGAGGCTCTTATCTCTAAAGGGTGGGACGGCAGAAACGACCCTCTAGAGGCGGTTCTCTTCACCCCATTGGCCGATACACAACCAATCAGACACACTCAGTGGTTTTTATCATGTGTGCAAAGTGTTTACTGTGCTATTTTAAAAGCTTTTAAATGAATATAAATCTATATATAACTATATATATACATACATATATATATATATATACACTATACTTTCTGAAAACTGTGTAACCATTGGTTAGTTTCCACACCTCATGTCATTCAATCTAACAACAAGTACAAATAAAGACTTGTATGAGTTCAAACCAGAAGACAAAGTCCTTCCAGCCACTCGAGGGTCACGTTGGTGTTTTATTTGATCGTTTCCTTTTCACCGTTTACAGACGCCGGGCCGTGTTGTGTGTAGCAGAGACACCAGTTGACTTGTTTTGGCCTGTTGTGTATTTTTACAAGCGGATTATGTGTTCATGTACAGAACGGGGGCTATCACAATCGAGCTAGATATCAAAGGTTCTACAGTCACACAAGAGGCACACACACACACACACACACACACACATACACACACACACACACATACACACACAGGTCAAGTGGTGATAAATAAACAGTGTCATTGAAAGTCTCTAATGTTGAGTCTGGTTATTCCTGTGTGTTCAGCATTCTGCACAGGCAGTGCTAACATGCTAACAAAGCTAAGGAAGTGTCCAAATTTGTAGTTTTTTTTCTAATCCGTGCATTTAAAAACACAGGGTTGTACCTCACAGAGGCACAAACGTAGAAGTTCAGGGCACCCGGATGAGACGTTGGGAAGCTGGAGACTAACGCAGGAAGTGAGGAAGACTTCCTGGTTATCATCAAAGTCCTTGGCGTTCATCTTCTGCTCGATGCTGGATCCATCTAGCATTTAAATATTCCAGTCCCCATCAGAGGAACGGAGACAGCCCTTCCTCGTCCATCCCATGAAAGCTGTTTCCCGGACATGGAGTCCACTTTCCCACCAGAATCCCATCATCCTTGAAGGACGAACTCGCCGTGGATTTGCTCTACTTTCCTCCTTCGCTGACCTCGATAGCTAATCAGGAAAAAAAAAGAAGTCTTTCTGGAGCTGCCCGTCCGCCTTCTGTCCGTTTCCTTGAGAATCACTGATGCCCCCCCCCCCTGCATCCCAATCCCAGCCGTCGCTGGACTGTGATTGGTGCTCGACCTGGCACAAGATTAGAGGCACGAGGAGAAGAAGAAGAAGGGAACTTCAGTGGAGCTCCACTGCTCCAAATGGAGTCTGGGGTCAGGGGGGAGGCGGCCCAATCACTTGACAGCCTAAAAGCAGTTTGTCGATCACAAGATGCTCGTCTTCTGGCAGCTGTTCATGTGATGAGCGCCTGAACGCCTTCAGGGGGGCAAATTCAAATGCGACCCAAAAATAATGAGATATTTCTGTCCTGCAGGGAGGGAGGGAGGCAGCGCCGGGGTTGCATCAGATAATCAATGATTCTATATTCCTGTTTGATTAATCTGTGACCTCTAACAGAACCCAGTTCAGGTTTACTGTATGATTAACCTGCTAAATGAGTTGACAGTGGCGAGTTAACCCACTAACCCGAGAACGCCATCGCTCATAATAGTAACACCGTCACTAACGCCGGGTGATTTTTACCCAATATAATAAACCCAACAAAAACCCATCAAAATATGTCAAACAAGGCAGTCAGAGACTGCAACATCCTGCGACACCCCTGAATTCAACGTTCTTCCCTGACCTACACATTTTTGTGCCTCTGGCTTCCTGAAAATGCTGCTTTTCGTTTTGTGATTATATCTCAGCAGGTTTCAGAGATGTGTACCTAAAAAGGTATAAAAGTGAAAAATTTGACCCTGACCTAGTATTTCAAGGTCAAAGTTGTGATCTATGTTTTAAAATCCCCTTGCCTCCCTGAATATAACGCCTTTTGTTTCGTCTTTCTATCTTAAAAAAAATTCCAAAAGCACCTTTAAAGACATCAAGGCCGATGCTGGAGCTACCCAGAGACTCACGACACTCATCCAAACACAACGTATTGAAATCCATTTGGGGTGAGGCTCGCCCGGCAGTGGGGTTGTAGGGTCAGAGTTCTTGGAGATGTAAACCAGAACACAACTCCAGCGCCTCCACAAAAGAAAGACGATCACTTCGACTTTCCGAGGCGAGCTGCGACCCTCAGGCGAGACGACGTCCTGTCGATGGATGTGAGTTTACTCGATCAGGTCGTCCTTGGAGGTGCCTGCATGGCAGAAGAGGAGAGGAGTCAGTACCAGTGAGTCATGTTGTCCATCTCTGTGGACGAGGTTGACTGAGGTGACCTGACTGTCTCAGCCTCCCAGCCTGTCCTTTATGTTCCTCTCCCTGGCAGACACACTTCATTACTCAGGCTAAATAGACTTTCAACAGACCCCATCAGCCGTCGTTTACACGGCCCGGCCTATCACCTTTCACCGCCGCCGCCATCGCTACCGCGTCAGACAAACACGCCCCTCGAGTCACGGTACGTCCACGCAGAGACACGAGTACAAACGGGACGCACACACTGCTCTTTGTCCTCCTTTGACTCCTTATCCATCACCACCACCCTATCAGTCAGCACACACACACACACACACACACACACACACACACACACACACACACACACATACAGTAGACTTGCCCCAGCCACCTCATCAGGCGGGACCGGGCAGCCATCACAGTGTGTTCTGCCCATTTCTCCTCCCATCGCCTTCCTTATCTGCCGGCCGGCTCGGACTGCGACGACCTACTGACCTGAGACGAAGCCCCCCCCCCCCGTCGACACACTCCTCCAACCTTTAACAGAATGCCTGCTGTCCTTCCACCAAAGTCACTCAAACAGCCTTTCACGGTATTCATGTGGCCTCCAGTGAAGCCTTTGTGTTCACATCCCGTCTGAATGGAGTCTCCATAGTGTCCAATGTCAGGAAGCAGAAGGACTCTGTATCAGCTGCAAGTCACTGCACCGGTACAGGTGTGCAACATACCAAAACACAGGTGTACCTGTGTGTGTCTATATATATACATACAGTATATATACTAGTGGGAACCCGTAGAAATTACATGATAAAACAATAATATCAGACTTCTTGTTCTATGGAGCAAGACAGATAGTAAATAATTTATATATATATATATATATATATATATATATATATATATATATATATATATATATATATATATATATATATATATATATATATATATATATATACATTTTATTACATTTTATTTTTAAATATAATACAGAAGAAATGTCTCGTCCTCTGCTCTTCTTCCTCATTGTGGGTCACAGGGGTTGCTACGGGTTTATAATATGATATTATATGTTTTTATTCAGATTTACCGTACAGTAACATGATATTATGTTCTTTTTTTACGGTTTAAAAGTGATTTTATAATTCCAGTATTTGTGCTGGACAGATATAATGTGGAGAAAAATGACGTGAACTTGATTTTTATTTTTAGGTGTTATTTTTTTAGAAAACCGACCTATAATTGAGAACAACTGAACCCCAAATGACGAAAGCTGAGGTTTTACCTGCATCGTCTGCAAGCATTAAGATAGAATAAAGTCTCCTTTTCAAGTCGTATTAAAGATGCTGTTTGTGCTCCAGCATCTCGGATGATAGAATTTGACTAGAAACACAATTAGTGTCCAGACGTGGCGCGTGTGCTTTATATCGATGACATCGTTTCCTCACGGGTGCATCTTTGTACAATTTGCACTGAAATGAAATGAAGACGGGAGTTGGGCTGCAGAGGTTTTGTGTCGATGTGATGAGAAGTAGGAGACAGGAAATGTCATCCGGAGCCGACCCCGCCAAAACAAAAGATTTTCAAACCGGATTACAATTACTCACACAAACAGCCTGAGAGGCCTCGCCCTCGGCCACCATCCCCTCCCATTCCGTATTGTGGACAGGAAGTAGTGAGCTGGTAACCCGGGGTGACGGAATCAGGCCTCTGACTCACTCCCTGACTTCAAGGGGGGGGCAACCCGGTGGAGGACAGACCCCCGCCTCCAGCTCTATGGGCTAATGCAGCTCGCCTGACGGAGCGCTCAGATGACGACGAGGAAAGAACAAACATCACTGAAAGCAACCGCCGTCCGATGGGGGGGTGGTGGTGGTGTGTGTGTGTGGGGGGGGGGGGGGGGGGGGGTGCAGGATGGAATTTAAACCAGAAAAAACTACAACACTGACGTTGTGTAAGAAGACGCAGCATCAGAAAGATCAAAATAAAGAGAAAAAGGTAAAACCGCCTGACAGAGGAAGAGTGTGGTCTGAGGAAGAACAAATGCCCCGGTGGGGGTGGATTATGTTCATGTGGGCAAAAAGGTCTGGTGTAACAACAATGCTAGTGGCCTCCAGAGGCTCACCTTATCTCATCCCCCACCCACCCACACACACACACACACACACACACACACACACACACACACACACACACACACACACACACACACACACACACACACACACACGCACACACGCACACACACACACACACACACACACACATACGCACGCACACACACACACACACACACACACACACACACACACACACACACACACACACACACACACACACACACACACACACACACACACACACACACACACACACACACCTTCAGGTGAAACATGAGGGCATGCTTCTCTTCTTTCCAGTCATGCCCCCTCAGTGGAAGAACACCTGCTCCCTGAGGATGCTGGGACGGCGAGGGGGGGGGGGTCTAATGATTACAGCTACCTTCTCTCTCACATCTATTCTCATCTTCCTCCTCCTCCTCCTCCTCCTCGTCACTCGTTTCACTGTTTGGCTCTCAGCTGTCAGGCTGAGAGATGGCAGGCGAGACAGGGGTCGTCTGCCTGGGGGGACGGTCAAGAGAGGACGGGGGCCTCTGGACACACTTCTGCTGACACACACACGCACACACACACACACGTATCTACAAGTATTTGTTCAACAACTAAACAGGATGTAACCAGAATGGGAGGGGTTTAAACTGGAAATGGGTGGTGTCTGAGCAGGAAGTTATCATATTCAGCCTGAGGGTTGGATAGATTCAATTTAAAGGTGTGAAGAAGTTTTTACTAATTTTTAGTATTAAGGAATTTCTAAGAGGTCATTAAAAATGTGGAAAATGTGGTTTTTTTACTCTTTATCAAGAATGCAGGCAGGTAGCGCTCAACTTACAAACATTCAACTTACAAATATTCAACTTAGAAACATTCAAGTTATGCTCATTCAACTTACGAACATTCAAGTTGCAAACATTCAACTTACAAACATTCAACTTACAGTCAACGTAAAAACATTCAACTTACGACCAGTCAGCTTACGAACATTCAACAACATTACGTTCTCAAACATTCAACTTAAGAACATTCAACTTACAAACATTCAACTTATGAACATTCCAATTACGAACATTCAACTTACGAACATTCAACTTACAGTCAACGTAAAAACATTCAACTTATGAACATTCAACAACATTACATTCTCAAACATTCAACTTACAAACATTCAACTTACGAACATTAAACTTACAATCAACTACAAACATTCAACTTACGGACATTCAACTCACCAACATTCAACTTATGAACAACCTCTCAGAACCAGTTGTGTTCGCAGGTTGAGGACTACCTGCATTGACATATTGGTCCCCCCGCACAAACTGATTGATTTCCATCCCAGGTCCACGTGTTCACCGTCCTATCAAGTCATTTCTCATGTGAGTTATTAACTAAACACTTCATGGTATTACACAAAGCATCCACATACATAAGTTGTCTAGTATGGACTTCCTCTCTACCAAAGTACAGAGGGAAGGATGAACTCTGTTCTGGATGAACCATCCATGACACTGCAGTTTTTCTGACAAGTGAAACTTGGATTGATTAGATCAAATGGGAATATGTAAGCAGCGGCATGCAGCCGCTTCGTTATCGGGGTGATGTGCTGTCAGGATCAAAGTGAACGCACACACCGGTGATGAACTCTGTTCTGCAACTTGTTTCACGCAGCATTGAAAGTTACCCCGTTACGTTCTCAGAACATAATCATCAAAAACAGAGCTGCTCTTCTGACGACGCGACCCTGTCAAACCCGATGGAACCTGAGGACGTCTCTGACGACACGTCTCAGAAACGGTTTGAGTCGCTTTTGGCTGCGTTGTTTGTCGTTCTGGTTCATATTTTTTCCCATGAAAGCGACGCCTGAAGCTGAACGCGGCCGAGTGTCGGACGCTGCCCTCGTGGTCAAAGAGGTCTTCTGTTAAACCTGTCATTTTGTGACGCAGCTAAAGTAGTATCAGTTAGCATAATGCATCAGCGTGTCTATGGTCGTGACAGATGAAAACAGACCGATGGTATTTTTAATGTGCAGACAGTGAAGTGGCCTCCCCATCTAACTCTGTCTATTAGAAATTCAACATTAATGAGCTGATTTCCCAAAAAGGAAAATTCTTTCTCCTCAGTTTTCTTTAAGTTTCACACAATAAAGTTTTTTTTTTTTTTTTTTTTTTTTCAGAAATACCATTTGTTTCTGTCAGGGTTGAAACTTTTTGGTTTGAAACCAAAGAACAAACTCAAAAAGAAGAGAACTCATGACTGACACAAGATAAGACATGGTTTCCACCCACCGTTGGTTCCATAGGTAACCACAGAAGAAGAGCAGCACTTCCTCTGCAGTCAGAGGTTTGCTAGTGTCCTGCTGTTATCACAGACGATCAACGTCTTTTATTTAAAAGTGACATAAAAAAAAAAGTTCACAAATGATTTATACTGTTAAATGACTTTGGATATGCTGGACGTACAGGTAGTCCTCAACCTATGGACACAACTGGTTCTGAGACGCTGTTAGTAATGTGAATTGTTTATAAGTCTTAACTTATTAAATTTCAATCTCTAATCTCCATTTGACGTCATTTAAATGTCATAACTACTGTAAATACTAATGTCATTAATACTGTAAATACTAAAGTAATGTCAGTACTACTGTAAATACTAAAGTATGTCATTACTTCTCTAAATACTAAAGTAATGTCATTCCTATTCTGAATAGTAATGTCATTACTACTCTAAATAGCAAAGTAATGTCATTACTACTCTGAAAGTAAAGTAATGTCATTACTACTCTGAATAGTAATGTCATTACTACTCTGAAAGTAAAGTAATGTCATTCCTACTCTGAATAGTAATGTCATTACTACTCTGAAAGTAAAGTAATGTCATTCCTACTCTGAATAGTAATGTCATTACTACTCTGAAAGTAAAGTAATGTCATTACTACTCTGAATAGTAATGTCATTACTACTCTGAAAGTAAAGTAATGTCATTCCTACTCTGAATAGTAATGTCATTACTACTCTGAAAGTAAAGTAATGTCATTCCTACTCTGAATAGTAATGTCATTACTACTCTGAAAGTAAAGTAATGTCATTCCTACTCTGAATAGTAATGTCATTACTACTCTGAAAGTAAAGTAATGTCATTCCTACTCTGAATAGTAATGTCATTACTACTCTAAATACTAGGGTTCTATTACCTCAGACTGACCAGAAACACTAACAGAACATTAAAACATCCCATAATAATAAAATTCTGTAGAACCATAATGTAACTTTGACATCTCTACCTCTGCTGGATTAATTTTCTCCTGGGGGGTGGAGAGGATAAAACCAGCTTTAATCCACCAAGGTGTTCTACCACACTGACGTCACTTCCTGCCCACACTGATGTCACTTCCTGCTCATCAAAAGTCACATGACTCTGTTTTATTTCAATATATTTCTGTTAATCCATCAATAGTTAACATCAACAAGCTAAACATTCATTGTGAGCTCTGAAGTTTGAGAAGGGGTGTGTTTGTTACTGTTGGCTAACACCTACAGGGATTAAGGCTTAAATTAGCAACTTTTATTTGGTGTCAGCAAAGGTATCGTGTTGCATTCATTTAATTTGTGATCGTGTCTCATTCTTAAAAACCAAGAGCTGTTCTTCAGAAACCTTTCATTGCTCACGAGCTCCCGGGGTTTTTGCTCGGGGCTTTTTCCCTTCCAGAGGTTTTTCGTCGGTGCAGCTTCCAGGTGAGCAGACAGGAGGCAAACAAGAACACCTTTTTATTTCCAACAAGCGTTTCAATTTCCATCAATAAATGTGCAAATCAAAGCTGAGTGTTTGTTCAGTAAGACACTCTTTCAGGTGTTGTTTGGGTAGAGATTATGCTGGAGAAGGAACGGAGTTCAGTTTCCGTCTTTGGTAGGAAGGGGGGACATTAGTCTACAGCGGGGAGGCAGACCTAATGAGAATGTACACCTGAAAGACGGGGAAGGAAATGCCCTCAGAAAGCCTTTGTGGCTCTCTGATCCAGCCCGGCGTGAAGGTGAGAGGAGACGAGACGCGTTTACCCTCAGACGGAGAAGGTCCCGCGTTGCGGCGCTTTGCTGGAACACGAAAAAGAACAAAACAACATGCAGAACACAAAGTGAACACGCTGCGAGGAGACGACCCGCTGCGTGTCATCAGATCAGCGTCTTCACAAACCAGAAGGCCACGCTCTCCACGGCAAACAGCCGTCAGAAGCCTCGACAATGGGCTCACCTCCAGCCTGACCTGCAACACACCACTTATATATTTATATATGTACCAATAAAGCTCTTTTATTGGTGCTGCACTGTGTGTGTCAACACCTCCAAACAAACTGGAGCACATTCAGGATCAGTAAATAACATCTCTAGGATCTCTCATATATGAGGCATTGTGTGTGTTAGTGTGTGTTAGTGTGTGCTAGACAGTAAAGTCTACCTCAGACAGAGGATTGAGTAATATTTCAGCTAAGCGCTGGTAATTTCATAGTATTATATTGGCTCTCTTTCTCCCTCAGTCTCTCCATCTTTACAGTTAAAGGTAAAACTTTCAGAGGCTGTTATCACACGTCTCTTCCTTGAACACAATTTACCTCCATCCTGCTACTTCCGGCCCATAATTCCACAGGGGAACATGAGGGAGACGAGACCCAAAGACCTGCAGGAATAAAGCGATGCTCTTTTTGTAGCGGTGGCTGGTCCTCTGCTCCAACTGAAATATGAGGTTTGAGAGTGTGCCTCCCCCAACCCCACCCCCAGAGGGGACGCTCTAGTTACTTGTCTAATTTGATTATTTTTATTTGAATCACGGGTCGGTATAAAAATAAGGAAAACAAGACATAATGTGGAGTTGGACTATTTTAGTCTGGGCTCAGACCACAATGGACCCTTCTTTACTCTGCCTGTATTGGACGCACTACAAGGCATACTAGACTATTCAATGAATGACCTCCAATCTTCTTCTTCTTCTTCTCCTTTGGGCTTTCCCCTTCAGGGGTCTCCACAGCCAATCAGCTGCCTCCATCTAACCCTGTCCTCTGCATCCTCTTCTCTCACACCAACTACCTTCATGTCCTCTTTCACTACATCCATAAACCTCCTCTTTGGTCTTCCTCTAGGCCTCCTGCCTGGCAGTTCAAAACTCAGCATCCTTCTACCAATATATTCACTATCTCTCCTCTGGACATGTCCAAACCATCTCAGTCTGGCCTCTCTGACTTTATCTCCAAAACCTCTAACATGTGCTGTCCCTCTGATGTACTCATTCCTGATCCTATCCTTCCTGGTCACTCCCAGAGAGAACCTCAGCATCTTCATCTCTGCTACCTCCAGCTCTGTCTCCTGTCTTTACCTCAGTCACACTGTCTCTAGGCCGAACAAGGAATGGCCCATTTTAAAACTAGAATAGAAACTACTGTGGTGGCTGTGGTTGTGTTGTGCATCCACTATCGATTCTGCTGCCTTTTCTCAGATTTCAAGAGCCAAGTCACTGCTAGCCAAAGATGCCTGGCATGCTACAATTGATTCACAAATGTGGTTGACACCTGAAACAGCAGGTAACTGTGTGTGTGTGTGTGTGGGGGGGGGGGGGGGGGGGGGCGCAGCTTAGACTCGTGTATACTGTCTGGGCAACAACGTTGGGGTTGAGGTTACAGCTGAGATCTTCAACGAATGGGCTATTTCGAAACTGTTTTCATACATGAGGTACACTGGATTATAAGGCGCACTAACGAAATTAAAGGCTTTTAGGTGCAGAAAAATACTGTAGGTTGGAGGGGGGAGGGACCTGGGTACGTCAGGTGAGTATTTACCTGGGTGGGTCCACACTTCAGCATCTCAAACATGATCAAACATTCCAGGTTTTTATCGACAGAACAAATCCTGCAGGAACCGGAGAGGGAAAGTGTTCCAGCCACCCAGAGGCTGTCTCCAAGGTTACGAGTTGTACTTAATCCCCTAAAACCCCCACAGGCCTGACGCTGGAAGAATGTTGTTGATGTCTTGGATTGTGTGCATGGCCATGAGAGTGTGTGTGTGTGTGTGTGTGTGTGTGTGTGTGTGTGTGTGTGTGTGTGTGTGTGTGTGTGTGTGTGTGTGTGTGTGCAGCTCGTCCTCCCCGGAGCCACACTTAAACCTCGGTGACATCAGCAGCCATGTCTTATTTCCTTATTACAAAGGTCCCACAGTAACGCAGTGTGTCAGAGCGGGGACCGCCGTCTCACACGCTAACGCAAACATGCTCATTAGCACACACGTTGTGTCGGCCGCACAGAACAGCGTGTGTACACACACACACACACACACACACACACACACACACACACACACACACACACACACACCAGAAAGAGAGAGCAAGAGAGCAGATAAAAGGCAAAAAAACCCCAAACAAATTAAACTGAGTGCAAGATAGGCCTTTCATTCTAATTACCATATTCAATAAAACACTGATTAGATAAAGGAACAGAAGCTCTGGGAACGAGTGTGTGTGTGTGTGTGTGTGTGTGTGTGTGTGTGTGTGTGTGTGTGTGTGTGTGCATATTTCTCCATCAGCTTAAACGATGAGTGCAGGATTGTTCATTATTTAAACAGCAGTTTTCAGAGAGGACACCGTTCAGCCCGTCGCGTCACGGAGGCGATGCTCCTGCGCTCCGAAGGCCCGAACCGGACAACAAACCCACAACCGATCGATCCGGAGCCGCTTTGGCTTTGGCCGCTCAGCTGCCTGCCTCGTGTCGCTCCGTTATCGCATCCCATTATTACATCTGCCTTCAAAGTGGTGATGCATTGTAATTGTCAGTGTTTGTGGGTCCGTCCATCTGGTCGGCCGTTTGTTTGTCCACCAAATATCTTCACAACCGTTGCAGATAGAAAGATGAGACAAAAAGCACATGACTCAGGCAGCAAAGCGGATGAAGATGAGATGATGACCTTGACCTTGAGAAAACTAGGTCAAGGTCAAATTTCAACTTTTGTACAGTCAGGAACTGGATAAGATAGAAAGACGAGGGAGAAGGCCAGTGTGAGTAAGACCATAGACCAAACTAGTACTTTGATCAATGACAGTAGGTCAGAGCTCTACCTTTGATCTTTGATCTATGCGAGCAGGTGAGGGTAAAAATTGAATTCAGGGGTGTCGCAGGATGTTGCAGTCTGTGACGGCATTGGTTCTGGTTTCATTCTACTAGAGTTTGGTTGTTTCCACCGATACAGGATGTCGACTTACGGGCAAATGTTGCTGAAAGTGTGAATTAAAGTCTGAATTATATCTCTTTCTACCTTTGTCGTGTTTCGTCGCCGTGGAGACAACATACCTCGTACATCTGACATCTAGATGTACAAACATGTCTCCTTTTGTACTAGCAGCCGTTGCCGAGGACGTCCATGCTGGTTGGTATTCAGACGACTCCTTGTTCCCTGCACCTCCTCTGAGCTACAGATCGCTGATACAGGTGAAGGAGGAAGAGGAGGAGGAAGAGGAGGAAGCCCTGAGGTGTGACGGCACTGACAATTAAAACTCGAGCGTTTTCTTCCAGCGTCGCGTCTGATGATGACTCATCAAAAAACGCGTCCATATACGGTTTCCTTTAAATGTCAGACTTAATTTACCATTTCCCAGAAGGCCAAGCAACTTCTCCGTACTGTTTGCTCTAATTAATCAAACAGAAATGAGCTCCTGCTCGCCGTGAATAAATATAATGACTGTATTATTATTAATTGCCTCTGCTCTTATCTGTAACGCCAACATGAGCCGTTAAAGGCTAGCCGTGATGACGGAGCATGACCTGGATCCTGGTGTCGGATGTGAATTTATGTACATTCCAGCTGATCGTTCAGTCCTGTCAGGTCAACACTTCCTATTTTATTTTGGCGCTTCCTGTCTAGTCCAGTGTCTGTCTCCTCCTCGTGAGGATCTACCCCTGGTGTACGGTTGATTTACCCTCTTTGTGGCCGGTTTCCGTCTGATTACACCCCAATACCCGTCTGGATCATTCAGTTCAACCTATCGTTGAAAACAGAAACTGCTGCTAAAGACTTCCTGTTTTCTTAAGACTCTTTACATTCTTTGAGAAGTGACTTCAGAATGTTGTATTTATTGGTCTCAGTGCTTCAGAAGTGCAGCTGACCTGTATTCACGTGGAGAACGCCGAGCCATTTGTTAAGAAAGAGTTCTTTGTGCTCATGTCAAGGTAAAGTTTGGAGTAGTAAGTGTTCTAACACAGCTAGAACACAAGGAGACATCCATCAAAGAGTCCTGACAGAAGAAAGAGGGCAGCCAATCAGAAGGTTTGGTTCTTCTACCAAAGATGAATTCAGAAACAGAGATTAAACCAAAAAAAAATAAAGTTTGAACAAAAACAAAAAAAACAGTAACAACAAACACCAGGAGGACAAATCCACCAGGAGACGAACAAACTGACGCGGGTTCGAGGACCCGGGTGGTGAGACGGGTGGAGCAGAGGAGGAGCTGATGGGCGGGGCCAGGTGGAACCAATCAGACAGTCTGAGGAAGGACCATCAAGAGGAAAACAGGTGACGTGGAAACAGGAAAAGCACAAAACGTGACTAAAATGAAACAGGAAGTACCCCAACAAACCCGAGAGCGTGGCGGGTTCATGTAGGCTGGATGAACGTTCTGAACAGGAAACGCCCTGTCTGACTCAGGAGACACACAGCGTTGTGTGTGTGTGTGTGTGTGTGTGTGTGTGTGTGTGTGTGTGTGTGTGTGTGTGTGTGTGTGTGTGTGCGTATGTGTGTGTGTGTGTGTGTGTGAGTCCAGGCGTCGCTCAATCCAAACTGGGTTCATTCATTTTAATTCAATTGCTCTTTAATTTGTCAAAGGAGGTCAGCCGGCCTGGCGACACCTGATTAAGAGCGTCCTCTCCCAGCCACACACACACACACACACACACACACACACACACACACACACACACACACACACACACACACACACACGCAGCCTTTTACCTCCAGAACTTTTACAAAGCTGTCAGTGCCCCCCCCGCCGGCGTGAACCCAGCATGTCCTTCTTATAAAGTCAATGAATTTCACGCAGCAGCCGCTGTGACATCTGACGATCAGGTGGCGCGGATGTTCAATCCCATCCTCATAAAGCATAATCATCTCCTGGAAAAACATTCGCAGCGAGGCGCTGGGATCAAGGCGAGTGGACGCCAAAGTACCCACAATGCAACTGCACACACACAACCACCCTGTAAAGACACACACACACACACACACACACACACACACACACACACAGTCGACCACGGGTTCCTCTGTCAAACATTCTTCACTAGTAAACGCTTCAGCGTCTCCGTGGCGACAGCCGCTCCGCCGCTAAGGCCCAGCTAATGCAGTTAGCATGGGAAGTCTGGCAGACAGAGCCAAGGACGTGATGGTGTTCCTTACCTGTGCCCCCACACCCCACCCACCCTTGGGTGCACCCCATTGATTTTACTGGCGCTGATGGCAAAGCCTGTCTGGTGCATAAAGAACACCATGGAGATCTCCTGAGCAAAAATTCAGCTGAGATGTTTCAGCTGGTGGGTCACAGGGTGGGGGCAGGGGGGTAGAAATACTTAAAAGATGTGTAGGTAAATAAAAATAGAAATTTCTACCTGCTAACTGTAGATCAGGGGGGTCAAAATCATTTTCACTGAGGGCCACATCATCAGCATAACGCTGTCCTCAAAGGGCCAGATGTAACTAATAAATGTAACTAAATGTAACTCAGTGTAATGTAACATAAATGTAACTAAATGTAACTCAGTGTAATGTAACATAAATGTAACTAAATGTAACTCAGTGTAATGTAACATAAATGTAACTAAATGTAACTCAGTGTAATGTAACATAAATGTAACTAAATGTAACTCAGTGTAATGTAACATAAATGTAACTAAATGTAACTCAGTGTAATGTAACATAAATGTAACTAAATGTAACTCAGTGTAATGTAACATAAATGTAACTAAATTAACTCAGTGTAATGTAACATAAATGTAACTAAATTAACTCAGTGTAATGTAACATAAATGTAACTACTCCTTAATGCCAAACTAATCTGAATTTATTACTTATTCAAGTTACAAACAGTTACAGATACACAGACAAAAATAAAAATAGAAATAGAAAAATAGAAATAAAAATTAAAAAATATTTAAAAAATAAATTAAAAATATTTTAAAAAAATATAAATATATATAAATATATAAATAAATATAAAATATTTTTTAAAAAAATATTAAAGAAATGTTAAAAATGTATTTGTTTATTTCTCTTTTCTAACATAAATCCTTTTAATTTGTCAGGTTGTTAAACCCAGAGAACTCCATCAATCCAGGATTAAACTATCAATGAATAAAGAAAAATAACATCAGACACAAGTTAGGACGTTAACTTTGGTCACAACGTTTTTGTCAGAGTTAGAATGGGCTGAATTACTGCACTGTGGGAAATGTAGTTTTGCTCAAAGCATACTTTTGACATTTATTTTTAGACCTTTTATGCTCTGGTGGGCCACATGAAATGACGTGGAGGGCCACATTTGGCCCCTGGGGCCATGAGTTTGACACATGTTTTAGAGGTTTACAGGAAGAGTTGCTCAAAGATCACTTGAAATGACAAGGACACACTTGCCTGAAATGAGTTCATATTCAGAAATACCAGTTTTTATGCAGTTTTCCAAAGCTGGACAACACAGTCCTGCTTAGAATTAAAGCTGGGGGGAGGGGGGGGGGTGATAGAAGGCGGACTCCAAGTTCCTGAATATCTTCAGTTCAAACTTTTAGAATCCTGCTTGAACAGAACAACCGATGGCCGTCTGCTAAACTCCCACATCATGCAAAAAAAGGCAAATATTAGTCTCGACGCAGAGATGAGGCTGATGACATCCATGTGACATTATTATCTTGTTTAGGCTGAACTCCTCCACCGACGTTAAAAAAACCCGCTGAAGGAAGTGGAGCTGGAATGTGGATAAATGAGGACATGCAGCTAAATCTCAGTGCAGGGAATAGACAGCTGCTCGCTTGTTAACCGAATTCAACAGCCAATAATTTGTCCCAAAGAGACCTGCATGAAATACAAACACAAAGATTTCTCTAAATATGAATGCCCACGATGAGGTAGGAGAGCAACAAGCTGCACAATACGAGTCCTCAGCAGCGAATTAGCAGTTTTTATGTTGAATACCTTTTCTAAAATAGAAAATTATTAATTTTTTTTTAGAATTCGTCATAACTTGTGATGGATTTAAAAAAGAAAAGGCATTTCAGATAAAAAGAGAGAACATGAAAAGCTTGGAGTGGAGTGTCTGTATTCAGATATGAGTGACGGTACGGTCTAAAAGCTGCTTTGATACGCGGCTGCTGTTGATGGACAGATATGTACAAAAAAAAGACATTTAAATTCATAAAAGCTGTACATAAGTGTTTTTAATCTCTGAGC
Source organism: Antennarius maculatus (assembly GCA_013358685.1). NCBI lineage: Eukaryota > Metazoa > Chordata > Actinopteri > Lophiiformes > Antennariidae > Antennarius > Antennarius maculatus. The sequence goes on from CM023612.1 coordinate 24,739,032, forward strand.
ACAGAACAGCAGAAACATCGCTGCAGAACAATCGGAGTGTGTTCGCTGGATTGAAGCAGGAAGCGCCACACGCTGCTGAATGCTAATGCTAGTAGTAGCTGGATGCTAACGCTAGCAGTAGCTGGATGTTAATGCTAGCAGCAGATGAATGCTAATGCATAATGATGATGATGATGATGATGATGATGATGATGGTGATGATGATGATGATGATGGTAATGATGATAATAGTGATGATGATGATGATGATGATGATGATGATGATGATGATGATGGTGATGATGATGATGATGATGATGATGATGGTAATGATGATAATAGTGATGATGATGATGATGATGATGATGATGGTAATGATGATAATAGTGATGATGATGATGATGGTGATGATGATGATGGTGGAGGTGATTATGATGATGATGATGGTGGAGGTGATGATGGTGATGATGATGATGATGATGATGGTGATGATGATGATGATGATGGTGATGATGACTTTTGATCATCATCATCATGGGCGGCAGGTGTCCTGAGTGGGCGTGAACGTTGTTGCATGAAGATGTGGATGAGTTTGATTGGCTGTTTGCATTTTTCTCTGGGTGAACTCCGCCCCTTCTCCAATGTCACACGGGATAGGCTCCACCCCCCAGTGACCCTCCAGAGGAAAAAGTTTTTTTTGATGAACGTTAGATGAAAAATCCAACAAAAATGTTTGAAGTTACTTGAAGAAAATGTGAATTTCAGAGCTGCTATCAAAAGTTAGCGCTCGTCTAGGAATGTATATCTGCCCCTCCCCCCCAACTTCTACACAGTGACAAGGGATTTATTTTGCCGTGTGTGTCTCACTGGTGTGTTTCCGTGGGGTACAGTAACAAATCACTCGGGGCGTCGGTGTAATTAATGACTCCTACTGAGGAAGACAAAATGAGTGTTTCCATACTCTATTAGCATGTATGATAAATATACCTGTCGGGCGCTGCTGAAGACGTTTCACATTAAATATCGTCTGCGTGGCGTGACTGTGGTGGGAGATTTGTCCAAAGTGGGATTTATTGTGCTTTAGTTTCAAAATTTATATGTGTGCAGTTTATTTAGATAGATAGCCAAAAATTTAGATTCGGTTTTTCTGCTGAACATCTGTTTAAAAGCTAAAAACACAAGCTAACAACATGTACTGTCTGTAGAAATGTACACACACACACACACACACACACACACACACACACACACACACACACACACACACACACACACACACACACACACACACACACACACACACACACACACACAGCTGCTCAGGGCAAATTCAGACAAATTCAGAGAACAAAGAAACATAAACACAAACACAACAAAAAACACGACACAATCACAACAACCACATAAACACAACACAAACATAAACATAAACACAACATAAACATAAACATAAACATAAACATAAACACAACACAAGAAAAAAAACTCAACACGACACGAACACAATCAAAACAAAAACTTAACAAACATAAACATAACACAAACACAACACAAGAAAAATACAAAACACAAACACAAACATAAACACAATACAAATACAAACATAACAGAAACACAAACATAAACACAATACAGCAAAAAACAAAACACAAAAATGAACATAAACACAACACATTAAAAAAAACAACACAAACATAAACACAATACAGCAAAAAACAAAACACAAAAATAAACATAAACACAACACACCAAAAAACACGACGCAATCACAACACAATAAAAAAAACAACACAAACATAAACACAATACAAATACAAACATAACAGAAACACAAACATAAACACAATACAGCAAAAAACAAAACACAAAAATAAACATAAACACAACACACCAAAAAACACGACGCAATCACAACACAATAAAAAAAACAACACAAACATAAACACAATACAAATACAAACATAACAGAAACACAGACATAAACACAACACAAGAAAAAACAAAACTCAACACGACACGAACACACTCAAAATAAAAACTGAACACAAACACAACACAAATACAACACAACACAAAAAAAACACCAAAAACAAACACAAACTCAACTCAAGTATAAACACAATGCAAACATAAATACAACACCACACAAACAAAACAAAAACAAAACACAAACATAAACAAATACAAACACACACATAAACATAAACACACACGTAAACAAACACATCCCAGATGACTCCCCCCTCTCTGGTTCTTTCCAGTGCTAACCGTGACAGAATCGATCACCATTGTTTTCCCCGTTAGCCGTTAGCATTAGCCGCGCCAGCCCATGTGGTCTCCTGTAACAGACAGGTGTGTGTTAGGTGTGTGTGTTCCTGCACGCCGTTAGCTCGTAGCCGCTCCCCTGATTAGCAGAGGGTTCATAACCGTCCGCAGCGCGTTGTATAACACGAGCATTCTTTCTCTCAAATTAATTAATTTAAATTAGACGTCAAAATGGTTAATTATTATGATGAATGTTTTATTGCAATAATAGTGAGGGGAATTAGAACAATGTTAAATCGGGGTGCACACACTCAATGCTGAGTTGTCAGAGAGAGTAATGGGTATAATTCATTTAATGGGAACAAAAATACCCGTAGATTTTAATAGCAAGGACAGAGAGAAGAGAGGAGGCATAATGAATGCCTCCTGAAAATGCAACTCATCTCCCTTTGTGGTGTAGAGCTAAATGAGGAGAGGCTGGAGACGCGCTCGCTGCCTGGCTGTGTTTGCCTTGCTGAACACAGACACACACTTTGAATAGCAATGAAGACAACACCCTCTCACCGCAGAGCTAGAAGTTGCTAATAAATTACGTGAAAGCTTTGACAACGGGTTCGGCGTGGTAAGAGGCAATAACTGAACGCACCTTCCTCACATCAGGCAACAAAGTCTGATGCAGTCACTTCCACAGTTTCAATCTGGGCGTCTTTATTCAGCTTTCTGCTAATGGAAATATCTAATCAGGCTAAGTAGTGGATGTTAATTTCAGACATATGCACCTGAACCTTCCAGCTGTTGCTCCACTGACTCATCATTCAAACGACTTACCGGTAAATTCCCCAATTAATCATGTTTCAAAGGAGACATTCAGTTTTTTGTGGAAGAGTGAGGTTACAGGGAGAAGAGATGGAGAAGGTGGAGGATTTTAAGTACTTAGGGTCAACAGTCCAGAGCAATGGAGAGTGTGGTCCGTCGGTGCTGTTCACCTACGGGGCGATCGATTGGAAATTGTACTACTGTTGGTCGGACAAGGAGAGGAGGAAAGTGTGTTGAAGGAAGAGAGAGAAGAGGAGCGCCAAGAGTAAAGGACTGCGAGTAGGGACGTTGAATGTTGGAACTATGACAGGAAAAGGTAGAGAGTTGGTTGACCTGATGCAGAGGAGGAAGGTAGACATACTGTGTGTCCAGGAGACCAGGTGGAAAGGTAGCAAGGCTAGAAGTTTAGGAGCAGGGTTCAAGTTGTTCTATCATGGTGTAGATAGGAAGAGAAATGGAGTAGGATGGAACAGGTGGAGGAAAGTGTCAGGTGTGATGTGTGATAGAAGAGTTTCAGCTAAAATGAAAGGAAAGGTGTACAAAACTGTGGTGAGACCAGCGATGTTGTTTGGTCTAGAGACAGTGTCACTGAGGAAAAGACAGGAGACAGAGCTGGAGGTAGCAGAGATGAAGATGCTGAGGTTCTCTCTGGGAGTGACCAGGAAGGATAGGATCAGGAATGAGTACATCAGAGGGACAGCACATGTTAGAGGTTTTGGAGATAAAGTCAGAGAGGCCAGACTGAGATGGTTTGGACATGTCCAGAGGAGAGATAGTGAATATATTGGTAGAAGGATGCTGAGTTTTGAACTGCCAGGCAGGAGGCCTAGAGGAAGACCAAAGAGGAGGTTTATGGATGTAGTGAAAGAGGACATGAAGGTAGTTGGTGTGAGAGAAGAGGATGCAAAGGACAGGGTTAGATGGAGGCGGTTGATTCGCTGTGGAGACCCCTGAAGGGAAAAGCACAAAGGAGAAGAAGATTCAGGAATAACCTGTAGTTTCCAAATAAAACTGGAAAGGGAAGAAGAACAATTATCACTATGATCCTCCTGGCTTCTTTGTGGAAGTGTGTTTGTGTCAGGTTGTAGTCGAGGTCTATCGTTGCTTTAAAGCCACCTCAGCTAAGAATGATGGGACCCCGGCAAACACGTAGAATCACTCCAGAGGTCTCACACAAGCAGTTTTAATTTATTTAGCGCTGCTCAAAAGGAACCCGACGCAGGAATCTATTCCCCTTTTGAACTTCCTGTCTGAAAAGCGACTCTGCGGCGCTGAAAAGAAGGCGACCGGTGCCGACTGTCATGGACTCCAGGATAATGGAATCAAGTAGGATGGAGACGAGCGTCGCCGTCTGCTGCTAATAATGGAGGGTTTAACACAACAGGACTTTGACCACAAAAATTCTCCTCATGTCTCAATTTTGACTTTCCCTTTTCCCATTTCCCCTGAATGCAGCACGGCCTTGCCTGGATGATTGGCACCTCTGTCAAATTAGCCGTCGGGTCATTTCAGTTGATAATAGCTTATTTTCTGAGCCAGGTTTACAGACGGCGTACATGTGGCTAATGTAAGCAGCACGGAGACCATCGATCGGAACGATCTGCTCCTTCTGCTGAATTACTGAACAAATAGAAAATTCAGTGGCAATGAGCTGCCGTGATTAAAAAACATAACAAGTGCTTGGATTTACATTTTTGTCCCGCGGATGTGGAAGTATACTTAAAGTATGGATAAGATGGAAATTGTGATCATGTAATCCTCATCATTAAATAAAGGTGCGTAATAGGTGTGGTGCTCCTCGGGTCCCGCTGCTGTCTGCTTCATTTGTAATACAGAAAATCTGATTAAATTAATTCAATTTGCCCGTTTGCAATCTAGTCTTTAATTACATTAGGAGTAAATTCCTTCCAACTAATACAATTAATTTATTACCTATTTAGAAGCAGACAATAGATGTCAATAGTGTCTCGTGCAGAAACGCCTTTAAGACGAGTCCTCATCCGATTTGTCTGATCCCAGTCCTGTGGTGAAGGAGTTCATGTCGGGTGAAGGAATCCTTCGTCCGACGTCGGTTTCTTGTTGGTTGTTGAAGGTCGTCTGGTGCGGCGTGAGCCGGTCCTGAGGTTTGGGGATGGTCTGCTCCTGAGGTCACGTCAGCATAATCTTTGTGCTCCGGCTGTCTGACCTGACTTGTACTCCTTTGCTGGTCCAAACAGGGTCTAAGCTGTCTGGCCTCGCCATATGCTGGTCCTCCAAGACCCCCCCTCCCTGGAAACCCAGACCTGCATCCTGAATGCTGATGCAGGATGACCTGAACCGAGTCCAACACAAAAAATGGTTTCATCAAACCGGCGAGTCATGCTTTACCTTAGAAAAAAACTTTCTCGCTTTAAAGAACAAAAATGTTTGTTTCATTTAAAATCCAGCAGCTCGTTTGGTTGATTATTGATTATCACACTTTTTTCAATGCTCCTCCACAAACACATCAGATCGTCTGTGACACTTTTTTGTTTTTACTGCAAATGGCAAACTAAATTTCTCAAATCATGTGAAATGAAAGCAAAAGATCTTTAACGGTGTTTTCGTCCTGCGGTTTCGTCGATCAATGGATGCATTGATCGACGTTCAATGAGAGAGACGTTCTGATTATCTTTAAGGAACAAACACCTTTCTGACGCGACCCGATCGGCATCATTCCAAAAAGACGGAGAGATGATGAAAGAAAGATTTTCTCCAACATCATTTATGCTATTGAATAAACGATCCAGGGTTGTCGAGATGCTTGCCTCGGTCACATGACTACCTTCTTAAAGGGGCCGCTCCAGCCGCTAACGGAACACATTACACAAGATAGCAGAGCCAACAAGAAACATACGTCACCCAATAGAATGCGCGTACGGCATCACATGACTGCCTACTAAAAATCTGCGATGAGCTGAGGTCTTCTTTGCGTCATCACCCATTTGTTCACCTTTGCTGGAGTCAAATTGGAGGTCAAAGGTCACATGTTTGAGGGGGATTCATCCAAACTGCACTCCTGGTCCACTAAAGTGAACAGAAACCAGCTCGTTTCCATGGTGATACCCGTGGAGCCTGAAGCCCAGTCGCCCCAAACCGATTCCACCGATCACAAAATGAGAGCAAACCAGCAGGAAGAGGAAGAACTTCAGTGTAGGCCTTCATTTCAGTCTCACAGAGACGTATTTACATAAGCAGCGCTGAAACATGCAATTACGCATCAAATTAAAACATGGAATATGAAAGTGACTTAAGAACAGCTGATGGTGTGCATGTAGGGGAATGTAAATGAGCTCTACTTCCTAATGCCACTGCGCTTTAACTGCGTGATCCTGGCAGTGTGAAGAACAGAGGGGCTGCTAACGGTTTGCGTTCCAACAATAGCTCTCGGGGTCGCAGACGCGTCTTTGAAGCGGCGATCAGGATGCAGGAGGGGCGTGTGATTTGGGTTACGTCTTCTCATCTGGTCTTGACATTATGGAGTCAAGCTTGTTTTCTTCTTTCTTTTTTTTGCTCCTCGTTTGCCTCGCATGTTGTTCCCACCATCTGGCACCGGGCTTTGAAAAGCAGGCCAAGTCTCTCCCACCAGAATGGCATGAAAACACATCCCTCCATCCTGTCGCTGTCTGCGAGTGAGCTGCACGCCACGTGGGGAGATAGCAGGGCTAATGGGGGGGTTGGCTGGAGTCTGACGGCTCCTTCACACTGGAGGTGGTCAGGGATGGACTTAGGGTGACTTCCTGTTGTCGTTAACCTTTACAGCCCTGTGACCACGCCCCCGTGATCAGATCACGTGATGTTTTTACGACTGACCATCGTACAAGCGGTGACGCATCTATTCAGGTGATTCGAACACGTCTCGCGATTCGTGCATTTTGTCACATGATGCAAACATGTACCGTGATTGGTGCATTTTGTCATGTGAAAAACTCCTTTGAAGAGTGGAACAAGTGACACAAACCGTATATAGTTATATGTTGGAAGCCTATGGCAAACTTTTTTGAGTTCAAAATCAAATTGATGAGCATGTTTTTAGTTTTTATGTGTAATAAAATACAATTTTTCCATTTTCAAATTTGACTGTGTGTGTTCAGTTTTGCCCCAATATGTCAATATAATAAGTTATAGAGAAATAAAAACTATCTCTTCATATAGATGAAGTTGTGCTGAAGATAAACATACCAAGCATGGGTATGTTAAATCATTTTTAATGTGGTATATATAAAGACAAATATCAAAAGTACCGAAAGAACGGCCAAAATAGGTCAGGGGTGTAAGGGTTAACGTCGGTTTGGAGGACTCCACCCATCTATTGTAGGTCAGGGCCATTTGCATAACCCCTCCCCCTCTTCCTGCCAGCTCCCTCAGCCTCTGTTTAGCCAGCGTGACCCGGGGCCGTGTTTGATCGCCCCGCCGCTGAGCCCCATCGATTCCTCTGCGGCCGGCCTTTAATTGTGTTGTGTTATTCCAAGCTGGGTCGAGGTGTGTGTGTGTGACACACACTCCTCAGAACGACAACCTTCCCCCTGATCTCTCTCTCTCTAACGGTACTGATTACTCCCCCTGGGTTTGGCGGTGACTCGTTTCTCCAGGTCTCCGATGGGTCTGCTGGTGGCTGATGGGAAACGGAGCCGGAGACCGCCAGGCCTCCGAGGGCGAAGCTCTCAATCCGTCTGTAGATCTACATTCCAGGTCTGACCTGTGGCCCCCCCCCCAGCAGAAAGATTGAGATCTGAGATACAAGCGGGTGAAATTGGCTCTGTGGGAGACGCCTCCAGACCTGCTGGAGATATAAAACCATGTACAGTATGAAACTCATCTAAAAGCCTTTAATTTTCTCTAAAACCAACAGTGCGCCTTATAATCCAGTGCGCCTTATATATGAAAATTGTTTTGCAATAGGTCATTCATTGAAGGTGCGGCTTATAGTGCGCAAAAATATTGTACATCCGTTTCAAAAAAGCCATCCTGTGATATTTGTCCTTTAATAAAACCTGTTCTTCTTTCACTGTTTCACTACAGATAAGGTCCCGCCTTTAGTTCTCACTTATTTCCAGCGTCCACACCCTCAGTGTTAAATTAATGTTCTGTATTATATTTCACAGCAGCGCCATAAAGCAAGTAGTTTCTGAGGCACAGGTAAAAACTGGAATATTAAGACCCTCTGCAGCCACACATTAGTTTCCCTCAATCTGCACTGAATCAAACAGCTTTGCTGTCGGCGGGTGGGGGTTTGCTGTTGTTACCCCGACTGCTGCTGCTTTACTTTGCTAAATATTACACAACAGCATCCGACAGCGAAGCGAGTTTGTTCTTTACTATCTGGGATGTTGTGTCCATAAAGGGACGCAGGGAACCCCCAAAGTGTTTATAAGGTGTCCTGGTGAGGCATCAGCTCACAAACAGGAACTCCAAATGGATTCCTGTGTCCGTTAAAAAGTGACCGAAGTCGCACAGGTAACATTAACGGGCGTGGTGTCTCAGGTAGTAACACTCATGAAATAAAGAACGACCTGCTCTTAAGGCGGCCCAGAAAAAGCCCGTTTGTGATTTGCTGGCGTGTGGCGAGACGACGTTACAATCACAGGAAGTTGTGATGAGCTCATCATACGTGGGTCAGCGTTGACTTTTCTGACCTGCGTCGTTTTTGTTTTATTTAAACAGACGGTTTAATAGAAAAGTTCAGTTTGATCGTTTCTCCTTCAGCAGAGTTTTTCCTTTACGTTTGGAAAAAAAAAATTTTAAAAATGAGGCGAAATTATTCGCTAATGGGAAACACAATTTAAATTGTTCAACATCGTTCACATCAGAAAATAAATGTAAAAGAACGAGGGAGGTAGCAGGTTGGTGATCAAACCATTATGTTCATCGGGCTGTTTTAGATTGAAAGGAAACACTTTAAATATCTGTTTAATGTCTAAAAATTTGAGCATTTATTGTGTGTGTGTGTGTGTCCTTGTTTGCAGTATGCTGTTTAATATTTTATTTTTATGTCACACTGATTTTATCAGGCGTAATTATGAGAGAAGAAAGCAGGACAAGAATGAGAATTTAAAAAAAACGAACGACTCACGTTCTGATCAGGAAACTTTTTTTTAATGCTTAGAAGGAAGAGAGTGATGAAGACGCGGGCGAAGCGACGAAGGAGACGTAGCGTGTATTTGTTTACACCTCAAGTGAAGTCATTTTATCTGAGAGACAGATAAAGTAGAAGCGGGCATGAATAATGGATGAGGCAAGGAGGGAAGAACAGAGACGCAGGATGCAAGAAAATATTAATGATTTTTTTTTTAGAGTACATGAAAATTAAGTAAAAGCGGAGATGAGACTCTCTGGCAGTGGAATCATCATTTAGAGGTGTGTGTGTGTGTGTGTGTGTGTGTGTGTTTCTACACATTAAACACACACACGAGAACAGTTACTGCTAGCATCACACTTCCTGAATAAACAGTGGATTACATAGAATGTGTGTGTGTGTGTGTGTGTGTGTGTGTGTGTGTGTGTGTGTGTGTGTGTGTGCGTGCGTGTGCGCGTGTGCTTAAAATCGCAGTTCTCTCAGCTTAAAGGTCAAAATGATGGCTGCGTTGTAAAAGCTGTCAGGGCTGAGAGCGCTCAGGCTGTCCCCACATGACTTCTGGGTAATAAAGGCAGCGCTTCTTCATGATGGGTTCCTCGGATCAGAACCAATCAGATCCATCAGCAGAGCCACATCGTGATTAAGACCATTGATCAATGACAGTAGGTCAGAGTATGAGCTTTGGTCTTTGACCTATGCAAGTAGGTCAGGGTCAAATTTTGAATTCAGGGGTGTCGCGGGATGTTGCAGTCTGTGAATTAGAGAATTAATTTGATTTGCAGGCTCGAAACAAACCCAATTTTTATATTTTAATTTTATATTCTTTATTTTAACATCCATAAATCTTTTGTGATACATAATATATAAATATACATTTATTAAAAAAGTTAGCGAAACATAAGTCGAGTCCGACCCGAACGTAGTTATTGACATTTTGAGCCCGACCCCGTTCGGCTAAGTACAAACATCACACCTTTCATTTACATTGTGAATGAATCATATATAATTCTGGTGGTGGGATATTTAGTATTGATCATCTCTCTGACGTTGAACCATCTCTTACTGTCTCTTTAGTTGAACACGTCTGTCTTCACGCAGAGCTCATCCCAGAATTACTTGTTGGACTCAAAACCCACAACACACACATACGAGACTAAAGCCTTTGTTTCAAACAGAGGATCTTTAATGAATGCAGTTTAAGTGGATCAGACTTAGCTGTCGTGTGTTTCCGCCTCACGCGTCGTCATGGCACCAGGAGGCGGGGCCACGTCTGTGTCAACCACTTTAATGAAGGAGCTGAGAAATCAAATATTTCTCTGCGACACCATAAGCACGACATCTGAGACGTCCTATTTTTTGCTTTACCCTCTCAGCCGTTCACCAAACACAACAGCGCCGCCAGGAACCCCGGCCGCCGTCGGAGGCGTCGCCCCCTGCGGAAGCCGAGCGGCAGCGATCCGCCGGGGAACTTTGTCAACGGCATAATCGACTCTGATTGGGCTGCGAGGCGGAGAATGACAACAGATGCTGCCTCAGCAGCCATTCAGGCTCGTCTGAATCACACACCAGACCAGGACCACGCCAAAGGACGATCTGCGTCGAGGTTCTGATTGTATGTTTAAAAGATACACAGTAATCTGGGAGCCAATCAGAGGCTGAATAATCCCAAATGAACATGAAAGTCCTGGAAGCATCTATAGATGAAGCGAAACGCCCATAAAGTCAATAGAGATAACATTAAAACTTTAGGAACACACACACACACACACACACACACACACACACACACACACACACACACACTTGGCCCTCCCACTGAGTGGAGACAGAAGCGGTGCACCCAGAGGATAATGGATTAGTATGAATTTAAGAAGATTCCACTGCTTGCTCCGTGTGTGTGTGTGTGTGTGTGTGTGTGTGTGTGTGTGTGTGTGTGTGTGTGAACCATATCACACACAGCTCGTCTTTTAGATTCAAAAACATCCATCATAACGACACCGTCTTTAATCCGTCACTTGAGGTTTTTTTCTCTCTGGGTTTTGATGGAGATAAACGGCGCAGACCTCCAGTTCACCCAGTTTGTTCATCTTGTGTGAGAAATAAACGTCCCAAAGGAGTCCGTCGGGTCAGAGGTCATCTGGCGTCCAATCAGCGGCTGTGTTTCAGCATCGGGTATAAATGTCAGCCAATAACATCCATCATGTTGTAATAATACACTAATAACACAGTAATAACACAGTATTATTAACACAATTATAATATGGTATATTAACAGTAATGACACAATAATATCATAGTAATAATGCATTAAAAATCGTATTACAACAGTAATAATAAGTAATAACAGTAATAACACAGTATTATTAACACAGTAATAATAAAGTAATAACATAGTGTTATTACATTGTGTAATAATAAGTAATAGCTGTAATAACACAATATTATTTACACAATAATTATACAGTAATAACACAGTGTTAAGTGTTTTTAACAATAATTAGTAATAAAACAGTAATAACATAGTAATAAGGTAGCACAGTGGCCGTGGGGGTGACCTGATGATATTCATGGATGTGCCTGTGATTGGTTGTTTTTCGACGTGGCTCCGCCCATCAATCCTAGCATTCTCTACTTGTCTTCTCCCTTCTCTCGCCTCCATCATCATCTCACTCACCCATCCCCTTTTCCCCCAGCTACTCTTGCTCTTCCTCCTCTTCTTTAAAATGACACACACTCCTCTCAGGCCCCTCTAGCTACAACCCCCCCCCCCAGTCCCCCCCAACCCCCCCAGTCCTCGTGACCCGACCATCTGTGACTGGGAATTCCAGAATTTAACTAAACCCACTGGTCTCTGCAGCCGCTGTGTGTGTGTGTGTGTGTGTGTGTGTGTGTGTGTGTGTGTCGCTGTGCTCTCGGTGGTGGTGGTGGTGGTGGGGGGGGATCAGAGCGTGGGGTAAGCTCCACTCAAAGCCGTTGTAAACACCACTAATGCATCGATAAACTTGGGGAATTTTGTATGCCTCCACGCACATGCCTGCATGTGTGTGTGTGTGTGTGTGTTTAGTATACACACACACACACACACACACATCCAACTAATCCCACATAAACCTACATTTTATCGCTTTACCACAACATCAGCTCAGATGTGGCGCTCCGCCTAGAGATGTCAAAACACAGGGGCTACAGGAGTGTGTGTGCTCGTCGTCGTCGTTGTTGTGTTGTGTGAAGAATTAACCCCCCCACCCCTTCACCCCCCCCTCCCCACAAGGGAGATGAAAACAATTACGGCTCCTCAGCCAGGAAGTCATATAAGAATAATATGAACTGCAACCTGGCTGTAAATACAGATGTAAATATGGAGGCGCTGAGACGGCGCTCAGAAGGAAGCGTTTATGAAGCTCCGTCTCAACCTGTGTCAGCTGACACACACACACACACACACACACACACACACACACACACACACACACGGGGGCTGTGTGATGCTGTCTACAGAGTGGCGTTGGTGACAGAAAGCGATCTCCTGTGGGGTTTGAGGGGGAAGCGAGGGGGCACTGCAACAGCCTCTGATCAACTCAGGAGCTGTGTGTGTGTGTGTGTGTGTGTGTGTGTGTGTGTGTGTGTGTGTGTGTGTGTGTGTGTGTGTGTGTGTGTGTGTGTGTGTGGGCGTGTGCACATGACCTCACCTGTCACTATCTGTCTTTGCATTTGTTTATTTGCGAGTCGGCGAAGGTGTCACCGAGTGTCTGCTGGAGCTGAAGTGTGTGTCTGTGTGTGTTAGTGTGAGGGTGTGTGTCTGTGTGTGTTAGTGTGAGTGTGTGTGTCTGTGTGTGTTAGTGTGAGGGTGTGTGTCTGTGTGTGTTAGTGTGAGGGTGTGTGTCTGTGTGTGTCTGTGTGTGTTAGTGTGAGGGTGTGTGTCTGTGTGTGTTAGTGTGAGGGTGTGTGTCTGTGTGTGTTAGTGTGAGGGTGTGTGTCTGTGTGTGTCTGTGTGTGTTAGTGTGAGGGTGTGTGTGTTAGTGTGAGGGTGTGTGTTGCGGGGGTGTGTTCCATACAAAACGCTTCAGTTGTCAGCTGCAGACCCGGCTCCCTCTGAGGCTGACACGCCCCCCCGTCTCGGCGGCTGCTCCGTGGCGATGAGGGTCCTCCGCTGACGCTCAGACGCCAAGCGTCTACAACAGGAAGACAAATTTACTCGCCGGAAAAAATTGGCGTGATTCTGCAAAAGAAGGAATGGTTCCCTCAGCAGCTGACGGCTTCTGATTGGCCAATTTGACTTTAATTTACTTGAAGATAAACGCTCTAATCAGGAAGTCGTTCTGTTCTCTCTCTTATGCTGCTGAAATTAACACGACGGGCAGCGAGTGGGGAAGAAAGTTGGTTATACAGACGCTCACAGCCTGCAGTTGGCTGGGGGGCCCCAGTCGAGGCTGAGGGGCCCCTGGTGGAGGCTGAAGGATCAGGTGGAGTTTGAGGCTGACGTCGTCAGGGAGGTGGGGGGTGAAGATGGTGGGTTGATTAATCTACGAGATCATTAACAGTCTGACGACAGGTTAAAGTTATTGTCTCACTCCTGTTGTCTCACTCCTTCTGTTGTCTCACTCCTCCTGTTGTCTCACTCCTCCTGTTGTCTCACTCCTCTTGTTGTCTCACTCCTCCTGTTGTCTCACTCCTCTTTGTTGTCTCACTCTGTTGTTGTCTCACTCCTGTATTTTGTCTCACTCCTGTTTGTCTTCTAACTCCTCTATTAGTCTTGCTCCTCTTGTTGTCTCACTCCTGGTTGTCATCTTACTCCTCTTCTTGTCTCACTCCCCTTGTCTCACTCCTCTTGTATCACTCCTCTTGTTGTCCCACTCCTATTTATTGTCTCACTCCTTTTTGTCATCTTACTCCTCTAGTTGTCTCACTCCTCTTTTTGTCCCCCTCTTGGTTGTTGTTTCACTCCTGTTGTCTCTCTCCTGGTTGTTGTCTCACCCCTGGTTGTTGTCTCACTCCTCCTGTTGTCTCACTCCTCTTTGTTGTCTCACTCTGTTGTTGTCTCACTCCTCCTGTTGTCTCACTCTGTTGTTGTCTCACTCCTCCTGTTGTCTCACTCCTCCTGTTGTCTCACTACTCCTGTTGTCTCACTCCTCTTTGTTGTCTCACTCTGTTGTTGTCTCACTCCTGTATTTTGTCTCACTCCTGTTTGTCTTCTGACTCTTCTATTAGTCTTGCTCCTCTTGTTGTCTCACTCCTGGTTGTCATCTTACTCCTCTTCTTGTCTCACTCCCCTTGTCTCACTCCTCTTGTCTCACTCCTCTTGTTGTCCCACTCCTATTTATTGTCTCACTCCTTTTTGTCATCTTACTCCTCTAGTTGTCTCACTCCTCTTTTTGTCCCCCTCCTGGTTGTTGTCTCACTCCTGTTGTCTCTCTCCTGGTTGTTGTCTCACTCTTGGTTATTGTCTCACTCCTTTTTTCTCACCCCTGGTTATTGTCTCACTCCTTTTTTCTCACCCCTGGTTGTTGTCTCACTCCTCCTGTCGTCTCCTCTCCACAGTGTCGCGTCGGAGTTTGAAGACGCCGCTGTAAAGCACAAAGGCGAGTTGTTCTGCTTAGACACACACACACACACACACACACACACCACACACACACACACCCGAGCGAGGTGAGGCGGGGTGACGCAGGAGAATCACAACAACGCGCTGCCAACAACAAAGAGAAAACAAGCGTCGCCGGGGCTGATTTAAGCTGTTTGACTCGCTGTCACAATCAAACCAACATCTCCTCCTCGTCTTGTTGTGATCAGCCTGTTTTTTACTTGTTCCCACCAATCGTCTCTCAACCCTTAAATTTCTAATCATGTCTGATGCCACGCTTTCATTGACCGTTTGCCCCCAGGTGGTTAATATTCATTTCTTATGCCAACACAGACAAAAATAGACTCCAGAAGGAGGGTCAAAGGTCAGCAGTTCTCTATTAATCTAATAGCAAAGACAAAAGATGTGTGTTTTTAGTTCGAAGGAACAGGATGCTGCTCAGAACACGTCAGGTAGACGAAGCAGCGTCGCTTCCACACCACTACAAAAAGAACAATTTATTATTGACCCAAAGAAGATGCTGGATTTTACTTTTCTATTAATACCTGAGATATGAAGAGGTTTCTGGTGAAAATGCATGAATACCGATCATGAAAACCTCACCTGAACTCTGTGATCCTGTACGATTTGCTTCTAACCCTTCATACAAGATCCATACATCAGCGGCTTTAGAGGAAGCACATTTACTATGAAGGTCACAAATCCTGAGATTTGGGATGCTGCAGGTTTTTCCACCTGCTTTTATTAATGTTTTTAGATGGTAGACTCTTCCGCCGTCTGGAGGAAAGCCTTCATCGCTGTGAGCTTACTCTACAGAGGATTAATGTTCCTGAAGCCGACGAGCTTATGGAATAACTTATTGTCGGTGTAAAATAGCAAGGGAATCCTGCTGAGTCGTTTCCTCCCTGGGGGAATCCCATGTGAGGAGCCTGGTGCCGGGCAGATAATGTTATCCCTTCAAATCCCTCATCGCTGCTTGTGTATGTTTTATTTGCAGCATTCAGCAAATAGAGATGACATGTTGTGAAATTCCATTTTAGCGTCACAGGCGCTTTCAAATGTTCAAAATGAAGAAGCGCCCATTCTGGAGAGCCAATCAGCAGCAGCCGTGGCCGAGGAGGGGACGTCCTTCCACTGGACGGTCAGATGTTAGCGTCGATGGTTAGCGCTCCGGAGGAGCAGGTGTGAATCAGGTCACGGTCCCGCTCACACACATCCTGGTTAGAAGGTTAGTCAAGTCTATTCACAACCGCTGCAGATAAAAAAGACGAGGGAAAAAAAGCAAATTACTCGGACAGCAAAGGGGATGGAAAATTAGATGGTGACCTTGACCCTGAGAAAACTAGGTGAAGGTCAAATTTTAACAATTGTACATTTTTTTGCACATATCCCAAGAACCGGATGAGATAGAAAGACGGAACAAAAGGCGTTATATTCAGGGAGGCAAGGGGAGGATAACAACCTACATCTTGAAAAACTAGGTAAAGGTCAAATTTCCCCTTTTCTACCTTTTTAATGCCCAAAACAATATTGTAGATTGTCCTGAGTCTGTCTGCTACAGTATACCTCTAGCATAGTGGTCATCATACAAATATAAAATGAAAAGCCAAATACTCGATAGTACAACTTAGAATTCATTCCTGTGACCATCATGAAAGTAGATCAGGGTAAAGTTTTGAATTCAGGGGTGTCGCAGGATAGAATACCTACAGGAAGCAGGTATTCTTTTAAAATTTAAACAGGACAGCAGCCACCTTTCATTGATGCCTCCATCCTCCAAGGAAATTTGGCTCCCTGCCCTACGTTGGGTCCAAACGGGGGGATAGGGCCGAGGGCGGACTAGACCCAACACCCTTCCATCTCCTGGCGACTCGTGTGGAGGGTGCTGCTTCCTTTCTTTCGGTGGCAGCGTTGTGAGTATTGATACTGGTTCAGTAAATCCAGGAGGACAGTTTGCTGACATTTTTAAAGCATTTCTTTGACGTCTTCTCAAACGTGGTTTTGGTTCTGCTCCTGTCTCTGCTTGTAGAACGTTTTCTCGACGTGTTCTCTCAGAGGAAACCTCTGATATTTCCTTCACCTGGGAGATCTTTTTCCATCAGTTTTTTTTTTCCAGACATAATGCCAGAACCTCCATACTTCAACTCCCAGGAGGAGGAGACAAGGATCAACAATTTAGTTCTACATCTGAACTGTGTGTGTGTGTGTGTGTGTGTGTGTGTGTGTGTGTGTGTGTGTGTGTGTGTGTGTGTGTGTGTGATGAAAACAGAGATGAGATAGAGATTGAGAGAAGAGAGAGAGGATAGAAAGGAGAGGTAAACATGCTCGTCTGTATGCATCAGAGTCGTTTCTGCTTAGTGACTTTATTAGTGATGTGTTCTCGAGTGGGCGGTGAAGAGGAAGAGGAGAGGAAGAGGAGAGGAAGAGGAGAGACAGAGGAGAGGAAGAGGAGAGGAAGAGGAGAGGAAGAGGAGAGGAAGAGGAGAGGAAGAGGAGAGGAAGAGGAGAGGAAGAGGAGAGGAAGAGGAGAGACAGGGGAGAGGAAGAGGAGAGGAAGAGGAGAGGAAGAGGAGAGGAAGAGGAGAGGAAGAG
This sequence comes from Antennarius maculatus, assembly GCA_013358685.1. Taxonomy (NCBI): domain Eukaryota; kingdom Metazoa; phylum Chordata; class Actinopteri; order Lophiiformes; family Antennariidae; genus Antennarius; species Antennarius maculatus. Next base: position 24,756,359 of record CM023612.1, read on the forward strand.
GAGAGGAAGAGGAGAGACAGAGGAGAGGAAGAGGAGAGGAAGAGGAGAGGAAGAAGAGAGGAAGAGGAGAGGAAGAGGAGAGACAGTGGAGAGGAAGAGGAGAGGAAGAGGAGAGGAAGAGGAGAGGAAGAGGAGAGGAAGAGGAGAGGAAGAGGAGAGGAAGAGGAGGCTAGAAGTGGTAGGAGGAAGATAAACTGTCACGTCAGCTCAGTTAACTGTTGTGTACATGAGTCTGAATGTGAGGAAGAGGAGGAGATGTTCTCTTTACCCTCCACTTATCTCCACACAGATTGGTTGGCTCCAGACGGGTCACCCGGGACAGGGCCCCCGGGGCCCCCAGCAGGGCCGCACGGCGACCAACGGCCTGCTGATGGAGCAGCAGATGGACGGCAGGATGTCAGGGTCACGGCTCAGCCCGACCCAACGTCCTGCTGGTTCTGGAGGACGACTGGACCCAGACAACCAGACCCTGACAACCAGAAACAGACAACCAGGACCTAGACCACTAGAACCAGACAACCAGAGCCAGACAACCAGAGCCAGACAACCAGACCCACAGATCCAGAACCAGACAACCAGACAACCAGAACCAGACAACTAGAACCAGACACCCAAAACCAGACAACTAGACCTGGAGAAGCAGAACCAGATCCAGACCAGACCTTTAACAGGAGACAACATGCTTCCTGTTCCCGGTCATGTGACTTCTAGTCACTGAGTAGGATGTGAGTAGGGGGGCGTGTGACCCACCTGGTCCTTGTAGCAGCAGACAGAGTTAGGGTCATTGACATTTACATAAATATATTTATAATTCTATATGAACGCTGGACTAAACGCACAGACTAGAAGCCCGTTTCTGCAGCTGCTGTTAGTTTTTCCCGTCTTGTTTCCTCGTGACTTGTGACTCGTTCACTGAGCAGCATTTACTCCATCTGGGCAGGAAGCGGGGTGTTGGGTGAACTTTTAGCCTTTGTGCAAACAGCTCCTTTTAATTAAGACTGTTCTGTAGTCTCAGCTCATGTTCAGAGGGGTGGGGTGGAAACGCAAGACGGACTGAAGCAAACGAGACCTGAAAGGCTCACGGTTCTGTAGATCTGAAACACGGCAGAGAGGAAAACGTGACATAAAGCAATACGTTAACAGGAAAGGGAGCGCGGCCCAATCAGTTCCCTGTCAGGTTGAACACAGAGGTGTGACGCAAACCAGTTCCTCACACAGTCAACCACTTCAGGCAGCACCAGTTTAAATCTGGCTTTTAGCCTGACGTTAAACAGGTTCCTATTAGCATTCATTTTTCATGCAGATGAGGATTTTGGATTAATGGAACAAGCCATCCTTGGTGGGAAAAAAAAAAAACACAACAAAAGAAAAACTATTAAAATAAATATATAAACAAACAATGCCGGTCGGCTTCTCCTCCCTTTCTTTATCTGAACTGAATATTCATGCAGAGGCTGGGTGAGTTTCATTTTAGAGAGTCCATTAGAAACACCTCAGTCCACATTAGGTGGAATGAAACAGGCTCATTTCCATATTAGCTTAAAACACACACACACACACACACACACACACACACACACACACACACACACACACACACACACACACACACACAAACACACACACACTCATTCATAATGTATTGACAATTTGCAGGCGTTCCCATCACAATGACTTTCAGGCACATTAAAATGCGCTAATGGTCTGGACGTGGTGATGAAGATGTTCAACCTCAGAACCTGTTCCATACGGTGTGTGTGTGTGTGTGTGTGTGTGTGTGTGTGTGTGTGTGTGATGGGTTCTGGTGTGTTGACATTCACAGAGAATAACTCACACCATAATCCAGATTACCTCTGATTCCACAAACTCTGAATCGATCCATCAGCAGTGACGGCGCTGAGAACGAGGGTTGTCCTCCAACCCGAGTCAACCCAAGAGGACGTCAGTTTGTCATCAGTGTGATTCAACGGAGCCTGAGTACACCAGAACCTTTGTGTTTAGCATCCCTTTGAGTTTCGTCTCATACTTTGTGTTGTACTGCCTGTTGTACTGCCCTTATTGTACTGCCCGTTGTACTGCCTGTTGTACTGCCCTTATTGTACTGCCCGTTGTACTGCCTGTATTGTACTGCCTGTGTTGTACTATCTGTGTTGTACTACCTGTTGTACTGCCTGTTTAACTGCCTGTTGTACTGCCTGTTTACCGTGGGTCACAGAGGACTCTAATCTCATCTGTGCTGTATGTTGTGCATATATGGTACACTTGACCATAAAGTTGACTTTGACTTTGAACAGGAGTCATCAGACTGTGTGGAAATAACAAAGAAGAACAAATTGACTTGAATAAAGCTGAATAAAATCTATTAGTGAGCGCCAGGAGCCTGTGAGACGGACAGATCTGTTGTCCTACATGAGTGCAGTAGAACGACTCGGTGCTTTTGCCTCTGATGCCTTCGGCCTTGGTGCCGGTGGGTTTGTCCAGCGTTAAAATCGGAGCAGATCTGCAGTGGATTCATGCGTTTCTCTCTGAGTAGAAGTCACAGAGGTCTTTTTGTTTCGGGAAGAGTTTACTTTTTTCTATATTCTGTTAAAGTTCAGAGCTGAAGTTCCAGCGCCGCCATGAACGCCTCTTTACAGTGACACCCGTGACTCTCGGTGCCACGGCAGCGAGTCGTCGGCGGCGTTCGGATTCAGCGCTGGAAGCAGCTGGATGTGAACCGACTGGACTCCAGTCCGCATGTCTGCATGCGTGTGCATGTACACGTATGTGTTTGTGAGCGTGTAATCCACTGGGGGCTCTCCTGCCGGGCAATACACAGCCACTAATCTGTATGTGTGTGTGTGTGTGTGTGTGTGTGTGTGTGTGTGTGTGTGTGTGTGTGTGTGTGTGTGTGTGTGTGTGTGTGTGTGTGTGTGTGTGTGTCCAGCCTCCATTAGACAGCTGCTCCTGAATAAACATTGTTTACTTCCTAATCGAGTCGTGCCTGAACTCGGAGTGTGAGCCACACACCACATGTGGAGACAGACGACACACAGGTACGCGCTGTAGCATCGGCCGTCGTCTCCATGCGATCTACATGGATCCAAAGGCATCATGGGAGCACCGCCATGCCGTGGTTCGTTCCTCTTAGGTGATTATTCCTGTAAGAAAGTTAAGAATGGTTCTCCACCCGTCGAGACATGAATATGCAACGCGGCTAGTTTTCCACGGAGGAATCCGTGGTCACATTTAGCACACGGAGCGAGGGAGGGAGGAATCTGCACACACATGCATAATTACACGCATCCAGGGTGCCGTCGGAGGCCAGGATGAGCTCGGTTCTACTGCAGGAACAGATGGAGGGATGATCACAGGGAGGATGGAGGTCAGTCACCAGCAAGAAGGTGAGGGTGGGGGTGGAAGGAGAACAAGACTGGAATGATCAGATGGAGGGAGGGTGGAGAATGAAAGGAAGATCAGAGGGGGGGCGGGTCACGCAGGTGGACGGTTTGGAGGAGACAGCAAAGGTCAAGAGCAAGAAAATGGAAAAGAAGTCTAATTGGAGGAAGATTGGAAGGAAATAATAGAGCGATTTTTACAAGAGATGGAAGGATCAGGGAGCTGAGGACAGATGATGGAGGGACAATAAGTATAAGGAGGGATGAAGAGATTCAGCTAAGGGCAAAGGTCAATTCAGAGGGATGGATGTGCATGACTGACTTCCATCAGGTTTAAGGGGAAAAACCCTGGAAAGGATGAGAGGATGAAGAAAAGGATATGAAATGATCAGAGGATGGAGAAGGAGAGGATGAAGGAAGACAGCAGGTGAAAAATGAGTGTATGAAGGAAGTGAGAAAGAGTGGTGGGTGTCGATAGAGGGAACACGTTACACGTTCTTTATGAAGGAAGAGGCAACATGTCAACAACATTTGTCAGACATGCAAACAGGAGCTACAACAGCAACAACCTCGACTGGAAGGTGAAACATTGCTCATTTAGAAAAGTGAACAAACTCCATGTTTGTTCCCAGCAGCAGGTTTGAAAGAGTCACATGTTCACAGCTGTAGCCAATGAGCATCTGTTTAACACTCTGAACACAAAAAATAACCCCAAACCCAAACCCAAACCCTAACCCTAACCCTAAGCCCCAAACCCAAACCCTACCATAACCCCCAAACTCTACCCTAACCCTAACACTGACCCAAAAATCCAGACCCTACCCTAATCCCAAACCCAACTCCAACCCTAACCCCTAACCCTAACACTAACCCAAAAACCCAAACCCTACCCTAACCCTAACCCCCAAACCCTAGCTCCTAAACCCAACTCCAAACCTGACCCCCAACTCCAACCCCAACCCTAACCCTAACACTAAGCCCCAAACCCTACCCTAACCCTTACCCCCAAAGCCCAACCCTAACACTAACCATAAACCCTAACCTAATTCTAACCCCCGAACCCTAACCCTAGTTCCCAAACCCAAGTCAACCCTAACCCCAACCCTGCCCCTATCCCTGGATGACTTCAGTTGCCCTCATGTCTCATGTCCAACATTTTGAAATCAGGTGCACACATTTAATTGCAATCAAGATATTTCACAAAGACTCAGTAGCTTGAGTAGGTTTTGGTTCCAGGTGCTGATGGGCTTGGATCCCATCAGGAGGCAGCAGGTTGTCACAGGCAGGAAACGTTCAAGCGAAGTGCCACACAGATTTTTACACCCTTCATTTTTTTTTTACAGTCGTTTGTCAGTTGCACCTGTTTAGAGATTGTTCTAAAGTTAAGGTGTGTTTTTCACGTTCACTTTAAGGTGTTGTGCGTGGAATAAATTGTCCCATGGCTGTTAGAAAGTGGCGCTCTCCTGACGGGAGGTGTGTTCTCAGCACATTCCTGGGGTTGATCGGTGGGTCGGGGGCAGGATTAGGCCTGTGTGCATTAGAGGCATGAATTGCCCCTGCCCCGCCACCTCATGTTACTCACTTCCCCTGTCTCTCCGTGTCTCTCTTCCCTCGCTCTAATCGTGGCCTCGGGGCCCAGCGAGTGGATGACCGAGGTTAACGCTCCCCGCAGGAGAGGAGTAATTGTAAATGAGGCAAAGGTGAAGATGAGCGGGTGAAGCAGGCAGATAAAGGGGATGAAGGATGAGTCGGATGTGTGTCCAGAGAACCTTAAAACGGGCTGACGCAAGAGATGGAGATGGAGAGAGAGGGAAGGGCAGAGAAGGAGCATGACGGTCTGAATCAGCTGATGGTTTCAGTTCCTGCTGTGGCATCGTCATGACGACTCATCATCGTGATCGTTCCTGCTGCTGCAGCAGCTCGTGGAGGTGTTACTGGCTCTCGGTTTGTCAGAAAGAAAGTGTTGAGCGTGTGTTGTAGCATGTTGGTACGTGACCTCATGACAATGTGTGTGTTTACAGGATATATTTACCTGTTAATCTGGATAATAGTCAAATAGTCATAGTTAAAGCTGAGCTAAATACACCAAACATATTCAACATGTGCTACGGGAGACTGTCTGGACCTCAGAGTCGTTCTGGCCACAGTAGGACGTTTGAGTTAGCGAATAAAGCTAAGACACTATGCTAGGACACAATACAAGACCTTGCTGCCTGCTGGGTAAAAGATTGTACCAAACGCATTCTGGGGTAAAACATTTGAGACAAAGAACATTAGAGGCTTGAAGCGAGCCAGGCTAAGCTAACCCTTCACATAACAGATGCTTCCTCAAACTGCGGTGAGTCCAGAATAAAGAAAACGCCTTCATTTGTGACCTTTTGGTTGAATTTTGTCTTTTTGGACAGTCTTCACGCTAATTTGCCGATTAGCAGCTTCATATTTACCAAAGAGTCATGAGAGTCGAATCTCATCTCTGTGCGAAAGCAAACAAAGGAACAGAGTGGCAGCTTTCCAGCGCTATGATAATCCCATCCCTATCCAGAAAGCCCTGAGGCCGCGGCGACACAGCGCTGCCATTGAATAAGATCCAGCAGCCCTAATTGCACTCGTCTTTTTTAAGCAAAAAGCAAAAGAATCTCTTTGTCTGGGTCCTACATGGATGATTCCTGATATGTGTGATGGGGACAGAGGAGCCTGTGTGAAATGAGAAGAGAGGCTCAGGGTCAGAAAACAAAGCATGTAGGGAAGGAATGTTACCCAAAACAAAGTCTATCTTTATTCTGTTTCAGTGCTTTGGTTGGATTTCACCTGACGTGGGGTTTTTACAGGATGTGCCAGCTGGAAATCAGCTTTCATGTCATGTGGGAAAATGTTTCTGAAGCAAATAAGTTGACTGTGATTCTGGTTAAGTTGCTTACGTCACTCATTTCTACCACAGCAAATCGAATTTAGCAACAGCAGCGCCCAAATATAGCGAGAGCAGCGTGACGCATGGCAGAAGAGAAATGTGAAAATCAGCCTCTATTTTAACTATATCATGACTCATTAGACAGTCGGAGCGTAAACGCCTTCAATGCAAATGCCACAGTGAAATGGGCTTCAAGGCTTCCGTTATAAAAAGTGGACCTGACAAAAAGAAGCGTTATCAGCCGTCATCTGCTGCCTGCCAATACATCCTTATCGTGGTTAATCTCCCCCCTCCAGCACAGAAATGTAAAACAGAGAGGTATAGATGACTTCTTGACCTCCTCCGAATGCACAGAGGCTTCAGGTCAAAGGTCAGAGCTTGTCTCCGTGCTCACACTTCATCTGACGGGACATGTTTGGTTCTGCCGTGCCCCGTGGCTTTGATTCCTCTGACCTGCTGTGCGGTTAAATCTCCTGCTCTGACTCGCTGCTCAACCCCTCTTCTCATCTTCCTGCTCTCCTACCTCCAAGCCGCCCTGGAGCCACGCTATGTTTAATTTAATTTGTCACATTAACCTTGCTTTTCTTTCTTTGCTTGACTCTAGTATTTAAAACAGGGGCTTCGTTCACATGTTTCGCCCTGCGTTGACCTAATTTCCTGCTGTTGGAGCTGCAGAGATACCAGATCAGGTGCTGCTAAAGGAACATTAACGACCACTTTAATACCTCCACTGTTCGTTTCTCCCTTTTTCTTTTTTTTTAGAAATTCCGAACCAAATTCCAAGCCTTTAATCACATTTTTTTTTTCTTCTGTCGACAACGAGAGAAGAAAGCGAGCAGTCATGAGGACGACGTGTTAAGAGACTTTGGCAGGATGCCTATGGAGTGTGAGAGAAAATCAAATCCTCCTGTTTGTGTGCGATGGCCACATAATCAGTCACCACAACCCGTGACTCCGGAGTGAGAATCCTCACTGGTGCAAGGTTGTTGTAGATCTGACACAAAATGTGAGAAGGTTTTTTTTTTGTTTTTCACGTCTGGAGCTCACTTTTCATCTGATGTGCACCCCTTCCGGCAAATCCCCAATCAGCACGCTGACATTCTCACACAATATAGAAAGGTCTGCCAGACAAAAAGACGCTGCCAGTCAGGCTGTCTGTCAGGCTGCTGATTCACCAGCGCTGACATGTATTGTTATTTGAAACTGCTGTCAGACAATACACACACACACACACACACACACACACCGCAGCATGCCTACCAGTGTGTCTAATCATCTGACATAACGGTGTCCATTGTGTCATGTTATGACCACCCAGAGGGAGACACATCTTCTAACCAGCCCAGATAGCGTTGGGATAGACGCCAATAAATGTTGGTCAGCTGAGACCCCAGTCCTGGCCCTGGCCCTGGCCTTGGCCCTGGCCCCGGTCTTGGTCCTGGCCCTGACCCTGGCCCTGGCCCTGGTCCTGGCCTGGTCTTGGTCCTGGCCCTGACCCTGGTCCTTGCCCTGGCCCTGGTCTTGGTCCCACTCCTGGTCCTGATCCTGGTCCTGGCTCTTCTTCACCTTCATCAGGGGCCAGATGGACAAACGTTACCTCAGGGTTCAAGTCAACGAGGGTCGCGACCCGGTACCGGGCGGTACAGAACGTTTGAATAAATTTTTTAAAATTATAGATTATCAGTCTAAAGATGTTTTATTTTGAAAAGTGCGGAAAGACGCACAGACGAATGCGTGACAGGTCACGTGATTCGGTCACGTGACAGGTTACCAGCCGTTACCCCTAAAATTAAACACCCACAGCTGCGCCAGTGTTCTGGATTAAAGTCAAGGCAGATTATCCTGAGTTCTTATTATAGATATTATTTAATTGACTTGTTCACTCTTTTATTTTGAAATGATCAATACTCCTCCTACTTTGAATGCACCGAGTGTAAATCGCCATCGGGTATTTCAAAATAAACCTCATCAGTGCATTCACTTGAATCAGGTTTTTTAATATGATTTTTCATTAAAAAGGATTTTCGTTCTAAAATAAATAATTTCGTTAATAGAGATGTTGATTTTTAATTTATGAAAAAAGGTTGTTTGTTGGCTGTTGACGTCTGCATTTTACATAAAACCACTACGGATGATTTATTATTAGACTACAGCTTTTCTCAAGCCCCGCCCCCACAGGTGAGTCACACCTCTGGAACACGTGAATACACACCGGACGTACACGTGGAGTCAGGCTGACAAAGCACAGAGTGTTTCTCACATGTCTCCAACCACTGATTGTGTTTTCCTTGGATGGAAACTGACGTTTTAAATGTCAACAATGTGAAGGAGGAGGCGGGACTTCCTGTCTCTGATCAACATGCAGGCCACGTCCCCCGAGAAACTGATATCAGCAAAGTTGATTGGAAAATGTTTTAGTTCCCCGACAGCACACAACACACAGACACACACACACACACACAACACACACACACACAACACACACACACACACACACACACACGCAGAGCATGTTTGACGTATGATCTACATTTGCTTAGAGATGTAATTAAAGCCAATCACTTGCAGTCATACAATCATGAGGCTCTGATTATAATAGTTTGTGAAGTGAATTCCAGCTTCACATTAAAACCAAACAAAGCGGCTCGTCGGCCACGTTAACGTCACACCGGCTCACGTCCAACGGGCACCGGCGGCTTCTGGTGTGTGTGTGTGTGTGTGTGTGTGTGTGTGCGGGCTGAGTCGACCTCCCAGCTACGCATAATGGTAAACATCACACACACACACACACACACACACACACAGGCCTCGGAGCATCAAGGTGTTTGTTGTTCAAACTCAACACAACTGTCAAACGAAGCTTCACTGATCGACAATCAGGGCGGGGTTCAGCCGGTCGCTCGTCCTCACTGACCCCCCCGCCGCCCCCCCACCCTTGTGGGTTGTTGCCATGTTTAGAAGTCGGAATCAGGACTGAGGTTATTTTAACCTCAAAAAGCAGGGAAATTAGCATCCTTGTTAGCCGTGGAGCTAACAGCCGAATGCAAAACTACAGTCAGACTGAGGTCGTTAACGCGTTCCAGGAACCACACGCGATTATCAAATTCCGCGATAGAGGGACAAACTATTTATCTTATTATTTACGGTAATTTAAACGTTTGTGAACCCCCCCATACTGATATTAAACCACCTTCTACCTGTATTACCTTTAAAACACTCTGACAGACTGTTTTAAACACTTTTGTGTCTCATGGAAGTCCAAGACTCTCGGAACATAGCCCACTTCCGGATGCTGTCAGCCAATAGAATGCGCGTACGGTGTCATGTGACTGCGCTGTTCGTTCATATTGTCATACGCATGACTGATTGCATGGACCCTGTCCAGGCGTGTTGTGAAGTCACCCAGAAACCAGCTCCAGGAACCGGGATTAGCCGGAGGACGCCGTTTCCTGTCAGGGAGCTGGAGATAGTCTGTGCCCGATCAGAGAGCGGGGCGAGGCCGACGCCGCGTGACAGTTCTGTTGTCGAGCTACCCGTTTCCTGGAAGAAAGGCTGAGAAACGGAGAACGGATGAAGGAGGAGGATGACGGCACACATAGGAGCTATTTGACGCCCCGTTTCGATTCGCCTCACTCTCGTATTAAACCAGACGACTCCTCGCCGTCCGTATCCGAACGCTGAGTCTGTTCGCTGCGCCGCCGTTGCCAGACATGTGATGATGCCAGCGCCAATGGCCGCCGCCGGTGTTCCAACCACACCCCGTCCTGTCATATCCGCTAACAGATGGACTTCAAGGAGCTGGATCCCATCTCAATGCAGCGACAAGTGATGGGGAGATGCACTGAGGGGGGGGGGGGGCACGCCGAGACAGAGGAGGGTAAAATGGAGCCGGGAAAACCGACTGGAGGACGTGTGAAGACGACATCAACGGGGAACGATAGACGTGGGGTAGAAAAGGCGGGATGAAGGGGAACTCTTGACGGGGGGAACAGAGGGGATGTGATGGAGGGGGTGGATGGGAGGATGCTACCGGGTAAGATGGGGGGAGACAGGCAAACAAAGTGGGTGACAGCCTGAAGATGAGAGAGAGGTGCAGATACCATGAAGACATGTAGATATGATAGAGGTCATCCGTCGCTGGGGAGGGGGGGTTGATTGACATCTCTGTCAGCCGTGGGCTCTGACAGTCGTTCTGATGTCGGCCCCCCCCAGGAGGGATCCGATTCACATGGCTTCAGGTCGATGCCCAAACGCATCACAAAACCAAACCTGACAAACCGGCGCCACTGGTCTGGGTTCTAACAACCGTATCAACCCCCCCATTGATGGTTAGACCAAGGGTCCCCAACCAACGGGTCATGGACTTGTTCCAGTCTGTGGGTCAGTGGGTACCGGTCCAGTTGAACACAATGGAGGACTTAAGTCAGATGCGGGTGTTTAATCTTTGTGGGGGGGTCATTACGCGGCGGGATCTGTCACCAACACGTGACGCTCGTTATGCTAACGCAGATGGCGAATGGATATCGATCGGTATCGTGTTTCCATGGGGATAGCGTAATCTGACAGGAACGTGGGTGGGGGGTGGGGGGGCATTAGAACCATCAGGACCCCCGACAGATCCCTGATATTGAAATTGATTTGTCTGGTATTGATCACACGGCGCACCAGTGGTACATATTTGTTAGAGTTGGGGGTGTCTGTCTCGCTCCATGGAGGAAACCGTCAGGAGAGAAAACGTCTGGGGAGACGGGACGATCCGAAAAGTCTGTGAGCTGAAACGACCATGAACGTTTCCCCAAAGGAAGGTTCCACCAGAACAGACGAGCGGCTCCACGTCCTCGCCGTTCTTCCCCGTCCTCTTCTCTCCCCCTTCCAGTACAATAACTCTAATTATGTTCAAACAACTAAACATGCCAGCTCGAACGACAGCGCAGATATGGGGAAATTGGCTCATTTGCACAATAATAAATGTAGGTTTGAGCCCATAGAAAGCCTATTAACATTTAAATGATACAAGGACATTATCTCTAAAGTGTGTGCTTATCCAGGGTGGCTTTCTGTGTGGATGTGGGGGGAATGATCAAACAGCCACGCACCCGCCTCTCCTCAGCGCAACTCTGACAAGCCTGCCGACAATGTTTAGTAATTAGAGAGCAAAGGAAGACGTGTGTGTGTGTGTGTGTGTGTGTGTGTGTGTGTATGAGACGCCCTTAATGCTTAATCTGCCTGCTTCAGATATTTGTGTTGATTTCCACGACCCCCCCCACTCGTCTGTCTCTCCTGGGATCTGAACCCGCGTCTCGAGTGTGTTCTAGAAAACTAACGTGTGTGTTTTCCAGGTTTAATCCTGACGGACTGGATCTGGAGGAACTGGACCCCTGTTCCGTTTGGGTTTGAAGATGTTTCACCTTTCTCACGTCTGATTGGCTGCTGCGGAGTTTCAGGTATTTAACCCTTTAAAGCCAACCCTATCATATTTCATACATGTGGCCTTTCAGGATTTTAAGACTTCTACATCAAGAGTTTGATATTTTTTTCTTGATATTTTTTTTCCTGTGATATTTTTTTTCCTGACACAAGCATCTGCATTCTGCATGTTAAAAAATTACATATTTAGCAAAACTTATACAAATTAAAGGTCATATATATATACAACTTTAATTTGTCAGAAGGTACCATGAAGACCTTTTTCTCCAAATATTTTGATTTTTCTGGTAATTATTTAATAATCATAAGGAGTCTAAAGTGTTAAATTCCTGTGAGGTCGTCAACACACTGAGAGTCGCCCAGTATTATCATGGGATGTGAGGAGACCCTGAGGACAGTCAGATGACATGTGAGGTGTTGGCATGACGGTCATGTGTGAGAGGATATTTCACTGGATAGATTTTATGTCACGTGTGGTGGGATGTGGACCCAAATGCAGGACGTCAAAAGCGAATCTTCCATCCATGATTTATTAAACAACTCAAAAATTTAACCAGACAGACAAGAATTAGAAAAAACAAGACAGATTACCAGGAACCAAACATGAGAATGAACCAGCTCTGAGCTCTAATGGAGCCTTAAAAAGCCTGAGAGTCGTTAGTTCAAACAGGTTCAGGTGAGATGATCACCACGGTGTGTGGATGAGCCTCAGGTGTGGAGCTGTGGCTCCACCCACCAGCTTGGCCTCTCCCTGCCACACACCAGCACTGCCACGCCCAACCGTGACATTTTATATATATATATATATATATATATATATGTGTGTGTGTATATATAAATACATTAAAATAGTTAATAAATGTACAATACTTAAAATTATATATATATATTTATGCTGTATATACTGTATGTATGTGTGTATATATATATATATATATATATATATATATATATATATACACACACAGTATATATATACATACATACATATACATATATACAGAATATATTAATTAATTTATATATTTTATGTGTGTGTATATATATGTATATATAAAGACATTAAAATAGTTGATAAATGTACGATAAATGCCTAAAATTATATTTTTTTATGTTACACACACACACACACACACCTTCCCCCTGACTCAGTAATATCTATAATTTTTTGTGTTCACTACTTGTTGCCGTGTGTGTGTTGTGTGTGTGTGTGTGTGTGTGTGTGTGTGTGTGTGTGTGTGTGTGTGTGTGTATATTTGTGGGTTAATGTGGTGCTCATTCATCATTATGACAAAATCATGTCTTGTAGCCTCGCCGCCGGTCTGGTGGGAACGCGTCTTACCTCCTCAGCCTCATTAGCATAGCAATGGAGAGGCGACAGCTGAAACTAGTTTGTCTAAGGTATTTTAATTACCAATTAGAAAGTTGGCTGCCTGTGCATGAGGTGGTTCAATATCTCTTTTACTCCCTTACTCAGTCCTCACACACACACACACACACACACACACACACGTAGGTGTATGGCTCGGAGCAAGAGGTCCCCCGGTGCCGTAGCCTTGATAAACAAAGTCCCATTCAGGTCGGCATGAATAATTGAGGGTGGAGTGTTGAGGAGAGGGGACACTTGTTTATTCAGGGAGAATAGTCTTGTCAACGGTTCGCAGCCATGCCAGAGGAACTCGTGGCCCGCTGCGACATTATCCGAATGGCAACCTTACAAAAGATGTTTAAGCACACAAAAAACCTTGGGCACGCACGCTGCGACTCGCTAAATAACGCTCATAAATGATAAATCACGACTGGTAAATATGAAATATTGATGCAGGAAGACGAGGCATGTGATGTGCTTGTTAGGATTGTTCCTGCATGTGTGTGTGTGTGTGTGTAGGTGTGTGTGTGTGTTCCTGACTGTGTAACCTATGGATTTGTGTCTCTAAAGGTGAATCACAGTCGACACATTCTGATTCCTCCCGACACAAAAGCTTTATTTGAAATAACGGAATTAAGCGAGAAGCACTGCAGCGTCTCCGCTGGCCTTGTTAATGTACAGCGAAGAATAAATCTTTGTCTCTTCATTCTTTTTCTCGCTCGTGTGACTTGATCCATCAGCTTCTTTTTTTGAATGCACAGCTAACTTCCGCCTGCGGACTTGATAAAGAAAAGTGCTGACCTGCAGAATCGCAGTTTGGGGCACGTCAGGAGCGATACACGCAGCAACGCACATTCAGAGGAAATTAATCAGCTCTGAGACCAAAAAAAAATGACGCGGAAAGAGTTTCACATGAGAAACAAGCAGGACTTCTGGAGCATTAACAGCCTGAATAGTTTTTTAGGGGCTCCGAGGAGGAAAGTTGAGGCAAACGAGGGCAGACAACATATGTCGTAATGTCTATAGGCACAGCAGAACAGCTCTTGAGCCTGGGGGGGTTATCGCTGTGTGAACGTCTGGGGGAGGCCGACGACACGCTCTGCCCGACTTAACACGGGTTCCATTCCAATCCGTTCACGCCATTTTCTGCTCTGCTGTTCTTCTCTGCGGGAAGAGCAGGCAGTCTTAAACAAGAGTTCAGCTACCCTTCTTTTTTATATTAGCGCTACATGCTAGCAGCTGTAAGGGGTGGCAAGAGAAAGGGGTAATAAAGACAGATGTGGCTGAGCAGCGGGGGCCGGTAGTCAGACCCTGCAGTCCTACGGGGGTGTATGGAGCACCAGACAGCCGAGCCACGGGGGGAACTCCGTCAGACGCGTTCAGAATCTTTGATGGATAGCTGTTGAAACAATAAGTCAGGGAAGCCATTAGAGCTGAAACACAAATGCCACAGCGTGAGGCTTCACTTCATTATCCTCCCATTTTGTTCTGAGGTGTTAATAGAACAGCAGAACACCTTGACGCCGTCACATCTATTTGCAGAAGCGGTGGGATCATCATTAGAAAGAGGCAGTTCTAAGAGTATCAGTGGGAGCGGCGTCGCTCAAACTGTAGGCCAGTCTTTACATCCACGTGACGTATAGCCGCGGTTTTCACCTTGAGTTCGCTTCTCGCGTTAGAAACGGGATCTTTTGTCATGTGTGTTTCAGTCGATAGAACCGACTGATCTGCATCCGCCTGTGGAAACACAGCGAACCACTGGAAGAGAAAAGCCAATCAATGAAAGGCAGGCATGGCTGCTTGTGTTCACAGGAAGACAAATGGAAACGTGGACCGAACTCCAGCACGATGAGGTGTAAAGGCATCCTTGAGAAGAAAACAAAGACCTCATCATTTGTTCTGTGGTCAATGGTGCAACTTTTTCACACGATTTAATTGGAAAGCGTTAATAATTTCAAAGGTTTCAAGGACAAACAGGACCCAAATGTTTTCCTCACAAAAACACATTTTCTTTGACAATCTCTGTAAGAATGTGGAACTTCTGTCGCCTACTAAAACTCACACACTCTGGCAACGCTCGTCATGTACGGAAATAATGAAATGGTTTGTAATATTTTTTTAAAAGGTGGTACATGTAGTCCCCAAGATACAAACATCTGACGTACGAAGATCTGAAGGTATGAAAAAAACACACTTCATCACATCCGACTATTGTCCTGCAGTTCCCCTTTCAGCCACAACCCTCGCGGGGGCAGCACTGCTGCCTTCACGTGGCTCTGTCTTCATTCTAAACTTTAGAGTCTAAAGCTAAGCTACATGCTTCAGTAATTGTTTCTGGTCAGTCTTAGGGAAGAGTTCTTTAGCATTTAGAGTAGTAATGACATTTAAATGACCTCAAATGGAGATGAAATTTAATAAATAATGACTTACAAATACTTCAACTTACGAAAAACTTCTCTGAACCAGTTGTGTTCGTATGTTGAGGACTAGCTGTATAATTTTATAAACTTTATTTTCCATCTATGAAACATGATTGACCTTTTCTGTTCCCCCAATGGATTCTTACACTAAAACAATTTCACACTTTTCCACTGTTCATGCAGCGTAGTAAAATCATTAGATTAAACATGATTAGAATCAAACACAAGAAATAAAGGAGCGCTTCATTTGACATTTCTCAGTAATATCCTGCGTCATCTTATCTGATCGTATCGTGTGGGAACGAGATCCTTTTGTAATTACAGTGGATAAAAACGTGTTCAGCAGAGAGGTCTTCTTCTTCTGCTGAGATGATTCTGCTTTAATATCGGTGAGTTTCATCTGGTGATGAGTTCTATCAGTAGGTCTGATGCCTACAGCGGTGATGCACAATGAGGTGTCCTACTTTACAGGGAACAACCTACAGTGATGTGATGTCTCCTACCTGATTAGTTACCACAGTTAACCAGTGTGTTTGTCACCACCTCAAACAACACCTTAAAGAACAGAGGACATGTCCCAACACCGTTTAGGACACATTTAAAGAACAGAGGACACGTCCCAACACCGTTTAGGACACATTTAAAGAACAGAGGACATGTCCCAACACCGTTTAGGACACATTTAAAGAACAGAGGACACGTCCCAACACCGTTTAGGACACATTTAAAGAACAGAGGACACGTCCCAACACCGTTTAGGACACATTTAAAGAACAGAGGACACGTCCCAACACCGTTTAGGACACATTTAAAGAACAGAGGACACGTCCCAACACCGTTTAGGACACATTTAAAGAACAGAGGACACGTCCCAACACCGTTTAGGACACATTTAAAGAACAGATGACAGGTCCCAACACCGTTTAGGACACATTTAAAGAACAGAGGACGCGTCCCAACACCGTTTATGACACATTTAAAGAACAGAGGACGCGTCCCAACACCGTTTATGACACATTTAAAGAACAGAGGACACGTCCCAACACCGTTTAGGACACATTTAAAGAACAGAGGACACGTCCCAACACCGTTTAGGACACATTTAAAGAACAGAGGACGCGTCCCAACACCGTTTAGGACACATTTAAAGAACAGAGGACGCGTCCCAACACCGTTTAGGACACATTTAAAGAACAGAGGATGCGTCCCAACACCGTTTAGGACACATTTAAAGAACAGAGGATGCGTCCCAACACCGTTTAGGACACATTTAAAGAACGGAGGACGCGTCCCAACACCGTTTAGGACACATTTAAAGAACGGAGGATGCGTCCCAACACCGTTTAGGACACATTTAAAGAACAGAGGACGCGTCCCAACACCGTTTATGACACATTTAAAGAACAGAGGACGCGTCCCAACACCGTTTAGGACACATTTAAAGAACAGAGGACACGTCCCAACACCGTTTATGACACATTTAAAGAACAGAGGACACGTCCCAACACCGTTTAGGACACATTTAAAGAACAGAGGACCCGTCCCAACACCGTTTAGGACACATTTAAAGAACAGAGGACACGTCCCAACACCGTTTAGGACACATTTAAAGAACAGAGGACGCGTCCCAACACCGTTTATGACACATTTAAAGAACAGAGGACGCGTCCCAACACCGTTTATGACACATTTAAAGAACAGAGGACACGTCCCAACACCGTTTAGGACACATTTAAAGAACAGAGGACACGTCCCAACACCGTTTAGGACACATTTAAAGAACAGAGGACGCGTCCCAACACCGTTTAGGACACATTTAAAGAACAGAGGACGCGTCCCAACACCGTTTAGGACACATTTAAAGAACAGAGGAGGCGTCCCAACACCGTTTAGGACACATTTAAAGAACAGAGGATGCGTCCCAACACCGTTTAGGACACATTTAAAGAACGGAGGACGCGTCCCAACACCGTTTAGGACACATTTAAAGAACGGAGGATGCGTCCCAACACCGTTTAGGACACATTTAAAGAACAGAGGATGCGTCCCAACACCGTTTAGGACACATTTAAAGAACAGAGGACGCGTCCCAACACCGTTTAGTACACATTTAAAGAACAGAGGACGCGTCCCAACACCGTTTAGGACACATTTAAAGAACGGAGGATGCGTCCCAACACCGTTTAGAACACATTTAAAGAACAGAGGACGCATCTCAACACCGTTTAGGATGCATTTAAAGAACAGAGGATGCATCCTAACACCATTTAGGACACAGGGATCGTCTGCTCGTCTCAGCATGGCAGATCTGTGCCTATAAGGATTATACTTTCAGCCCTCTGTCCTACATCACACTACACAACATAAATGTCTCTCTCTCTCTCTCACACACACACACACACACACACACACACATACCACGCACACACACACACACACACACACACACACACACACACACACACACACACAGACACACCAATCTGTATCTTCCCATCCATCTCAACACATGTAATCGGCCTCATTTGACCTGAACTGAGGGGGGTCAACAGGGTGGACAGATGTTTCATGATAATGGCCTGTGTGTGTGTGTGTGTGTGTGTGTGTGTGTGTGTGTGTGTAGGGGGTGTTGTCGGGGGTTAGTGGATAATGCTATAGGCTGGCTTAAGACCTACTCCAGCTCTACTTTTCTCTCTCTCTTATTTCACGTCTTCCTTCCAGGTCACATGACTCCATGGCTCCACCCCTCCCAGGATCATACATGAAGGTTCATACTTAACCCTGATCTGACACACACACACACACACACACACACACACACACACACACACCCCCTTTTGGACCAACCAATTTCCAGCTATGACACCGCCCATAAAAAACCCTAAAGCCCACCCCCCCCGGGGGGCTCATCGTTCACTCTTCATCATCCTTCTCTCCTGTCGCTCGACATCACTCCACGCCGGTCTTCATCTCCTCCCCCTCTCATCAGCTCTGCCCCCACCCAACCAGAGGGACGGGGGCAGAAAGCGAGAGAAGTGAAACCAAGAGTTTGATGAAAGACAAGAAAGGCTCCAGAAACAGCCTTGTGCCCCCCCCCCCCCGCAGATGTCCCACATAATGGGTGTTTTAATGAGTGCCCAGCCTGTTTTTAGCCAGGTCTGTGAATTAATCAGTGAGCGCACCGTGCCAGCAGATGGCAGTAAGGATAAGGTGCCTCTGGGGGCAAGTTAATGGGGCAATAGGAAGGAGAGGGGAAAGGATGACAGAGCAGGTCCAAGGCTGTCGACAGGTGACCTCTGTCACGACCTGGTGGGCGGGGCTGCAGAAGTCACATGGTCACGAAAGGGCAGGATTTGCATGTGTCAACATGTGTAACACACACACACACACACACACACACACACCCAAACACCGCCCAGAAACACACACAAAGATACCCTCTCTTACCGGCTCAGGTAGAGCAGCATAAGGTGGGGGGGGTTGAGGGTATGATCACTGCTGTGGGGGCCCCATCACACAGATGGACGGGGCTCGGCACACATGCTGACAGAATGTTATAGATCTCTCTCCACTTCCCCGTGTTAGAGCCCCGCCCGAGTGCCAAGGGGGGGCCCCGAGTGGAATGTTAATGATCCCAATTCAATTTGTAGGAGCCGCAGCTACTTCCTGGATGAGCAGCGTCAACACTTCTGGGTAACGGATGGCGAGCGGGCGGGGATGGGGTGTTGTTGACCCGATAATGAGATAGGCAGCTCCAACCGTTAGCCGCCGCCGGTGTTACCCGCACACACCCGGGGTAGCATGATGCTTACGTCTCCAGGCACGCAAGAGCAACTCTTCCAAAGACCATAATAAAGTTGTCTAATAGAAGCCATCTCCATTTCCTGTTATATTTCATTGTTCTTCGTCTAAATTGTGCTTCTTTTTTTTTTTTTTTACTGTTGCTTCTCCGTATTTCTGCTGACATTTCATGTGCAATAAAAAATACTGAGGCGCCTCAAATAGGTGGAACATGATTATTTCATCATTTTATCTGATAAAAGAGAAAAGTAAAATGACATTGTAAATTCGAGTCAAACCGCAGCACAGGGTTCTATCAGGGCAGGTCTAGACTCTCAGCAGCGTAAAGACGTGATGTCTGCGTACCTGCAGCTCAGCACATTACCGCTGGACTGCATAATGTGCTTTATGTCCGCCTCTAAGTGCTGAGATATAGTCAGAATTTTTCATTTGTTGCTTGTGCGGAGTAGTTTCCTCCATGCTAATGACTCCACCTGCGACTCCACCTGTGAACTTCAGGCTCCGTTTGGCGTAACGCATCTATTTAAGCGTGCATTTATCCGACTGCCTTTACAGAGACAGTTTTAGTAACACAATGCAGGGGGGGGGGGGCGGTGAATATCCTCTGATGCAACAGATATAAGCGTTTTGTCTGTAAACACGATTGAAGGACAAAGGTCATCAGGGATGTAGATTGTTATGTTATCGATTTAGCTTTGGCGTAACCGTGACAACGTAAACTTGACTGGGTGCCATAATAGTCTTTAATGCTTCATCTCCATCCTTCCAAGCCCTTACTGGTCCAGGATGAAACCCTCAGATGTTCCTTCATGATTATCTGAGGAATAAAAGTGGATAAAACTAAAATCAAGGAAATAAACAGAATAAAAAAACACCGTTTGTCAAGATCAATTTGTGTCATGTGACGTTTCACATCTATTGCAATTAAATCCAGACAGCAGAACCTCTAGGTGTGATTAAAATGAAATTGAGTCTTCCAATATTTGCAATGACCTCAAGGTACGAATGCTGAGATATTCAATCAATACTTATATCTCTGAAAATAAGCATTCAATCTCCCAGATCGCCTGTAGAACTGACGGGGACGCACTTTTCATGCAAATCAAAGTCTTATCTTGTTCAGCATCCCGTACAGGAAGAGGACCGGCGCCTGAGCGTCTCCACACACATAACTCCGCTTGCCAATAAGCAATTAAAAGAAACCATACCTTTATGCTGCAGATCCCAGTGCGAATTTGTAAACTTTGAAGTGGATGGCATCTGCATTTGTCATAAAATGAGAGGTACTCAGATTCAAAGGTTTTTCATGCGGTGATGAATTAGCCTCCTCCACGCTGAGCAGGCCTTAGCTTAATTGGTGGTGGTGAAAAATGTTGGTCAACCCACCCACATACATTGAGGAAATGAATTTAGTGCACATAAGGAGCTCTCAGAGTAATTGTAACCGAAGACTTGGTTCATTGGCTGCTGTAGATATTTATCTTTCCATAGACTCACAATTTACATCAAAGCGTTCAGAGTTATAACTATGAATAAAACAGGAATTAAAGCTGGAGAATCTCTTGATCTGATGTCTAACTGGTGGAAAGTCCTCCGTATGGATTATACTGGAATAGACAACACACGCCTGTCACCAATCAGCTGTATGAAGTCAGGTGACAAACACAAGGGTCAACCTAAAGGTCACAGAGACGGATGTGCGATTGGTATCCGGAGTTCAGTTCCATATGGAGTCATCAGATTTACCCTAGTTTAGTCTAGTCTGGTCTGGTCGAGTCTAGTCTGGTCTAGTTTTGTCTAGTATAGTCTGGTCTGGTCCAGTCTAGTTTAGCCTGGTCTGGTCGAGTCTTGTCTGGTCTAGTTTTGTCTAGTCTGGTCTGGTCCAGTCTAGTCAAGTCTAGCGTAGTCTAGTATAGTCTGGTCTGGTCTGGTCTTGTCTTGTCTAGTCTAGTCTAGTCTGGTCTAGTGTAGTCTAGTATATTCTGGTCTATTTTAGTCAAATCTAGTGCAGTCAAGGCTGGTCCAGCCATGCTAGCTGCGTGGTGATTGGCTACAACTCAAGCAGGAAGTGAAGACAAGTCGATCTGGTAATCCTGGCTGACTTCCTGTTGTGTGCATCGTGAACACATTTAGTGCATGCAGAAGAGTAACACGGATGGTTTTTTTTGTTGTTTTTTTTTTAACACCATACATGCCACCGCCTCCACCTGCCTCCTCCTCTTCTTCACACGCGTGTGCAGCTGTGAAGCTGGCAGGAGTGTTAACTAAGCCGACAATGTGTGCATCTCACTGCTGCGTTGGAATTCTAGATGCGCCAGCAGATGTTTGGCAGCGACGTTCTGTCTGTATGACGGCGTTTGTGTGTTTTATTGTGTGCACATGTGTGCGCATCCCATTTGTCGGTGTGTATTTTCCAAGCAGCGCGTTTGGTTGGTCGTTTGTGCATGCATGTGTGTGTGTGTGTGTGTGTGTGTATGTGTGTGTGTGTGTGTGCAGATAATATTGGTGCTCATCTTTCTGTCGGGTTGAGAGATGATGATGAGATGAGTATGCATGTGTTTAGCCCATGGAGATGAATTAGTGGAATTAAAAATTTATGTGAGTGGTTGAACATGAGCAGCCACCGGTGGTTGTTTTTGCAATATTGATAGCACATTGTATGAGAAGCAAATAGAAGGAGGAATAAAATGAAGACGGAAAAAAAAAAGTGGAAGAAAAGGGAAGTAGAGGCGGCGAGAGAAGGAGTTTGACAGATGGATCGAAGAGGATGAAAGAGGTGAGGTGGAATCATAATGCAGGAGGAATTAGAGAGCCAGGTTATATAATTCTGTTGGGTTTCTGAAACACTGGAGGGGAAGCAGAAAGAATTAGACTGAGTCTGGATAAATAAGACGAAGGGACGTCAGTCAGATGGAGACGGTTTGAGACCAGAGAAGAGAAAGTAAAAAAGCAAGCAAACATTAACCAGTGATTCCCGTGGAGCGAATCTGATGGGCGCGTTTAATAGCGTGCAGCGTTTTCAGCGCCCACTGGCCTCTCGGTGAAGTCAAACAGGCAGCCCACTTTCACTTTGTTGCTGTCAGTCACTTCCAGCCGGCTGACAGGGATGACAGACGGAGGGAGGAGAAGAAGAGCCCTAATGGAGGATAGAAGGGTAGAACGCCGGGGGGGGGGGGGGGGGGGGACTCCGCTCTCAAACGAGGAGGATGGAGAGGTTTGGAATAGGAATAGAGCCCCGCGCCAGGCGGGCGGGGAGGAGAGGAGATGAGGGGAGGGACGAGTCAGAAATAAGACGAGTTGTGAAGTAAGGCGAGAGGCAACATCTGGCGGGGGGAAGCTGGAAGAGCCAACGCCGCCACTTTGGAACCAATCGATGGGCGAAGGGTAGGGGCGAGCGAGGCCGACAAAGAGCTGGAGAGAGAGGCTGAATGAGAGGAGCCAAAGGAGATAGACACCAGCGAGATAATTAAAGCTGAGGATGAGGTCACCGCCAGGGACGCGGTGCCACTTTAATAGCCAAGAGATTTGGCCGACATCCCATCGGCCCTTTAACTCTGAATTAAGCTGATTACCCCCACATTTAACCAAAAATCACCGCCCACACTCCCCACTCGTCTAATATCACTTTAACTAAAGCACTGGTGGGGTGGGGGCTTCAGGGGGAGAGAAAACCATAGAAGAAGAGAGTAAAGAACAGAATCTAATTTGACTCTTTCGCTCCACACTCGGACCGGCTCGTTTTTTATTAGTTTGCCCTGGGCTACTTGAATCCAGGCGTCGTTTCCTGAGATGACTTGTTGAGCCAGTCCGACGTTTAATACCAGTAATTGCAGCTTTAGGTGAACGACTCATTGTTTTAATGCAACTGTGGCTAACATGACAATCATCAAAATAATTCTTGTCTAAAGCTGCAGCTCCAAAACGCACGATGTCTCGCTCACCGCCATCAAATCCAGCGCTCGGAGAGAACTCCTGACCCCAATCATCTTTATTAATCAAAGCGATTAGGATATTAAAGCGGCGCTGCTCTGCGGTTTCCCAAACAAAGCACGAAATTCACATCTCAGACGTTTCAGACTGAGTTCATGGTCCAACGGGCGATCGACTCACAAACACGATCAAAGAAATGAAAAGTGAACGAGGGAAATAGAGGGTCAGCCGTGACGTCGTCATGTCGTCCGGAAGTCTTCCAACTTTGCCAAGCCTGCGTCTGCAAAGTCACGTTTCATTGTGCAAATTTGCATGCTAACATGCTAACATGCTGAAAGCAGGTTTTTATCCTTGGTTTCATCCTTTTCTGCTGGACCTATTTTTCTACTAAGGTTTGATCTTTCAGAGTTTCAACAGTAGACAAAAGTGTGAAAATGTTAACACCTGTCTGAGAAAGGTGTATAAAATGTGTTGTGAGAGGGTTTACAGCCTTAATACATCTAGAATAATTCTAAAAACAAAAACAAAGCTGACTCCTCTATGGGTTTCTCCTATTGCAGGTTATTACAGAACGTAACTCCCACGATTAATGGGGGACCGCGGTACGACATTCTCGATTATACGCCAGTTTTCAAAACAAATACACAGAATATTAAAAAAATCAAGTCATTTTATTCCATCATAAAATCACTAATAAACCGTTAAAAGCACATAATATTATGTTACTGTATAATAAATCAGAATAAAACTTATATGATTAGCACGTAGCAACCACCGTGACCCACGATGAGGAAGAAGCAGCTGAAGACGACACAGAGATATTTCTCTGGACTATATTAAAAAATAAAATTGAATTGTTTGTCAGCTTCAAATAGATTCATATTAAATAAATATTATTAAAATACATTCATTAATAAAGTTCAGTACAGAACTGGGAATGGTTATCTACAGTTTACATGTATATACAGGTATATCTACATGTATGTACAGGTATACATACAGGTATATACATGTATATACAAGTATACATATTGGTATATACATGTACATAGAGATTTACCTGTATATACATGTATATAGAGGTTTGCCTGCGTTCACAAAACAACTCGACATAAATCCTGAGAATGAGATGAAGATCTGGAGACTGATGGAACGACAGGTGTTTAAATGAACCTGCGACTCTGCGATGATTAAATTATTGTGTTAATTGTGATTCTTTGCATGAGTCTGATTGTTGATCATATGGGTGTCATTTGTCTGCATTGGTCTGTCATTATATTCACGGTCAGTAATTAACTCTCCTCTGGTTCCACAGTCCTGGTGGTGGAGACCAGCTTCACTGCCCAGGCTTCAACACGCCAGCGTTTAACACAGTGTTACAGGTAATTTTATCTCATTAGAATTTATCTCATTGTGTAATTGAGGGAGTACGTTACATCTGCAGACCTGTTGAGCCGTTCATTATGATGAAGCTGAATGGAACTGTGTAATTACTGCAGCTGTTGCTGCATAAGTTTTTTCTTCCTATATGCATTCAGTCGATGCTGGAAATAATCAGACTCCTGCTGGATGATGGAAACATTATTTGTCTGTAAACTAAAGAAAAAAAAACACGACACAAATGCCCTTTAGACGAGCGTTACCCTCATGAAAAACAGCTTTTAAGAAAGTGTTGTTGTTGTTTACTTGCTTTACCTGCTTGGAGACGTTCCAACCACTGTTGTTACTTAATGACTGATTTAAACAGTTCTATTTCCAGATAACATTTCATAGCCTGATAAATGTTCACATCCCAAACACAAATATTTCTTTACCTTTGGTACCACAGTAAACATAAGGGTTCAGTGCATGCATTGCATTGTGGGATTATTTGCAAAAGACTGTGTGCGGTTACAGACTCACGCGTCGCTCCGTGCAGCTCTGGCGCTGCTCGGACGCCTCTGAATCGAAGCTCATCACGCAAAAACCAGCCTCTGACGTAGGAGTCAGGGAACAACTGGGGCGCCGGTCACGAGCCCAGAACACGCCGCTGCCAGACCAACGTCGATGGCAGCGGCAGCACATCTGACACCCTGTGTGTTCTCCGTGTGTGTGTGTGTGTTCTTAGATGCCTTATGTGATGATGACTGTTTTTATTGTAGCCGTCATTCTGTTTTCAGTTCTACGAATGCTGGTTAATTTGATGTCATGCTGCTAGAGTCTTTCTAGCAAACAAACCCACGTCTTAAGCTGTCACACTCCCGGTGATGTTGTCTCTCATGCAGTCAGTGACACGCTCGCAGGTTTCACCATTAGTGGCCTCCTCGGTGGTGAAACCCACGCCGCGTGCCTCCAGCTCATTCATATGCATTGTAGCCGTCGCACCGAAACGTAGCGTCTACGTCCCTCTTCCTGTCTCTTCCTGATCCTTTCATATCTGCATCGACTTCAAAGCAGTGGGCTGCAGCGATACCTGATGCTAATAGTCCACATGAAAGAGAATCTGTATGAGGTGTGAGCATCGGGGACTGGCGGTGTCTCTTGGGGGTACCCCCTTCTCTTCTCCGTCAAGCCAGACAGTCTATTCCCCAGCTCCTAGTTAGCGGTGACTTCTAAAAGACCTTCAGAGATTCTGGCAGAGATAGGATGCATACACTGGTGGATTACAGACCTTTTAAACATGAGCCACAGGGAAGAGGAACCGGTTCAAAGGCTTCCCTGCTGTCGGTTCTGATGTATGAACCAATGGAGTGACCTCACAAACATGAAGAACACAGCTGGAGTTTAAGGGTGTGGCCTCATCAGAGTTCAGTCGTGCTAATGACCTCTAGGATGTCAAAGTGTTGGTGCAGACTAAACTAGACAAGACTAGACGGGACCAGAATTGGACGGGACTAGACCAGACCAGACTAAACTAGACTAGACTGGACTGGAGTAGACTAGACTACACAAGATTAGGTTAAAACTGACTGGACTAGACTGGACCAGACTACACAAGACTAGATTAAACTATGTTACACTAGAATAGAATAGACTAAAATAGACTAGAATAGACTAGACCAGACTGGACTGGACTACACTAAACTAGACCAGACTAGACTGGACTAGAAAAGACTGGACTAGAATATACCAGACCAGACTGGACTGGACAAGACTGGACTAGACTACACTAAAGTAGACCAGACTAGACTAGATTACATGAGACTACACGAGACTACACTAGACTAGACTAAACTAGACCAGACTACACTAGACTACACTAGACTAGACTAGACAAGACCAGACTAGACAAGACCAGACCAGACTAGACAAAACTAGACCAGACTAGACGCAACGCGACCAGACCAGACTAGATGACTAGACTAGACCAGACTAGACTAGACTAAACTAGACCAGACTAAACTAGACCAGACCAGATGACTAGACTACACTAGACTATACCAGACTAGACTAGACTAGACCACACGCTGGGGTGTGGAGGATGAAACTGATCACAGACATTATTAACATAAATAACATGAAGAGCACTGACCACACCTAATAAGCTGGGACAAGACCAGCCACCATCAGAACTGATGAAGCCTCTTGAATGAGAGGTGAAACGTCCTCAAGAAACTTTCTTAAAGTCCAGTGGGTTGATTTAAACATCTTTGGAGAACCATGACCTGGAGAACTGAGAACCTACACAGACATGGTGAAAACACTGGTGAGTCCAGAGTGTCGTGTTGTTTCTTCTTTTCTCCTCTACTATCTGTTTGTCTAGGCGACAGATTCTGAATACCTTCACTGTACTAACTCAATCTGTGTGGCATGTGACAAACATGGAGCAACAACAGTTGGATTTTTGTGTTGAAATAAACAAAACCATGGAATGATGACATCTCTCTCCAAGTTTACAGACTGACAATGAAACAGAGATTCACACAAATCCCAAGTCAGAACCATAATGTCCAGTGATTCTAGGTCTGGGTCTCAGATCCCTGGGGGTCCAGGGGTCTGGGGGTTTGGGGGTCCGTGTCAGGCTGTAGACCGTGTTGTGAGAAGGAGTTGCTTTCACAGCTTTCTGCTGCACTGCTGTGCTGCTGAGATTTGATTGGAGTCCTGAAAGCGCGGCGGCGGCGGCGGCTAAAGCTCCTTTTCATTTGACTCTCGTCATTTGGAACATTTTTCTCATTCAAACCGAGGCTTTGATTAGAAACAAAGGGCCGCTTATCTCAAAGGGCTGGGTTTCTTTCCCCCGTCTTTGAAAACAGCTCGCAGCAAATTATGGTAAATAAATGTACAAAAGCATCTCCTAGTGACGACGCAGGTCAGTTAGCTTCAAACATGTCTGCCTGCGACGTGGCAAACAACAAAGTGCTGCGACGCTTGTGTGCACGCAAACCCGCGGTGATATGTGGCGGCGCTACGACTTTCTTCCCCCTCAGCCTTGTTTCCTTTAACATCAGTCAGCTGCAGATGGGGAAACTAATAATTTCTGACGACCACTGATGGCTAATCTATCAGCAGTATGCTATCCAGCATGTGGCGGCAGCGATACCAGCTTTTTCATGTTCCAAATTAATTATTGTTTGTGATGAGTTGAGGCAATTTGATTTATAATTAAACAACAGTCCTTCAGATGATGTCTGAACGACTCCGAGCTGCTGCCTGTGAACGTCTAACCTCTGGACATCACTCAGGGAAACGAGGAAGCACGGCGAAAACACACCGGCGTGCGTCGTGAATGTAAATCCATCCTCCTCCTCTTCCTGCTTCAATGCATTGTCTTTTATTTTGTTCTTAGAGCTGCACGGAGAATAAAAGTGTTCTCCCCTTGTGCTTCTAATTAAAAGTTTGTCTTATCATTTCATTTCTCATCTGTGGAGGCAATTTATACGGTGTCACACGATTGCACCCCAATTTCAGCTCATTCAAATGTTAGCTTATGACATGAATTCTCTTGCAAAGCTTTTGCAAAGGGGAACTCCAGATGGAATTTAAATCCAGCCAAGTTCCAACCCTAATTATCAGAAATATCTGGAGGATCAGCTTGAAGTAATGACAGCTATTGGTTTCTGGCCTACTGTTGAGCGGAATGTTGCCCTCTGTTAAAATACCTGATTCTTGGGGCCCGGTTGCTGGAGCTTGGCATTGCATTGCATCCAGTTGCATCACGTTGAACCACTTTGAAGTTCCAGTGGCACTTCTTACCCCCTTGCTCAGTCTTAGCTTCCACTCCTTTGACCAAAATAAAAAGACAATCTCAAAGAACAAAAAAGCTCCAGGAGCACTGCTACGACTGTCAAGGTGTCATACCCGAGAAAGGGCGAATGTCACCCTCCATTAAGCGCCTGTTTGTGCATCTGCTGTAATGAATAAAGCAGAGTGGGTATATTAAAGGGATGCTCTTAAAGGGCTGGACTCAGATCTGAGACCTTTCTCTCCTCTCAGCTGTCAGTTATTAGCTCCACGCTGACATCAGGATCCGCGGGGATTCACTTTAGATGCTTTGTCTCGCTCTCCCCTCTGTTGTTGCCGCCTCGCTCGCCCGTCATTCATTTATCTTTCTCTATACATCATCTGATCTTCCCTTCTTCTTCTGCGGTCGCACCTCCCTCTCCGTGTGTTTAATTGAGCGACTTCTCCCCCCGTTTCAGAAAACTTATCTGCAGCTCCTCTCCTCTCTCCTCATCCTCGTGCTGTCTCACTCGGTTGAGCGAGACATTGCGAGGGAGGCGCTGCCGGTCTCTGAAGAGCGACGCCCGGCTAATGCATAGCAAACAATAAACAGGCGATCCAGGCGTGCGGAACACAAAAGCTCGCTCTCTTGTTTTGTGCAGCGGCCGATACTGTTGGGCTAAGAGGCCCGGCCTTTTCATACATTCCTATAAGCCCCCCCATAGTCCACTCAGCTCAGGCTGCTGTCATACGTATTCACCCAGGACCTGAATGATCAGCTTTGAAACACCCATGAGCGAAGCATCGGCTGAAACAAACCTTTGATTCTCTCTTTTTTTTTTATTTCTTCTTCTTCTTCTACAGCCATTTCATAGTCAATCAGAAATATCTCAGGAGGCATTTAACACAAGGGTCATTTGCAAAAGTCAAGAGACACCGGGTAAAAAAAAAATAAGCCAGACGGCTCTGTGGGTTTGCTGACATTTGGCTTGTAATTTATGGATCTGCCCCTGAAGTCACAAATGAGCAAGTCACTCAGCAGCTGTATGAGGAGAAGCATTAAGCTGTGAGGCTAACATTGCTACCCTTATGTGGCTTCTTGACACTTTGCCAAACGCTGAATATTTATGGCCATCCAGTTTTTTTTCCTAACTAAGTTTTTAGGGATTTTTACTCACGCTGCTGTCAGAAAATAAAAAATAAAAAGGCAAACAAAGCTACCTCAGATTCTGGCAGTTTGCAGCCTTGACAACCCAAAGATCTACATGGTAGAGATCTATCTATATGAAAATCACAAGAACAGGTGGATCCTAAAGTGGGTAAAGTTTTAATTGCGGCATAAATTTGTCGCCACAAAGAAAAACAAAGGAATGAAAAAGTGAAACCGGTCCTGCTTTAGGCTCCAATCCGTCATCCGTGAGCCGTTTCTGTCTTCATCTACTGGAGCTAGCATCCATTACAGCAGGGTTTACAGTTTATTGGCATCACGACAAAGGTGATGCTCACATCCAATGACATCTGTTCAAGCGAGAGAGAGAGAGAGAGAGAGAGGGGGGAGCCCTCGGTGTGATCCACAACATGTGTTCATATATGGAGGGATAAAGCTGGGGGCTCATGCACGAGTCAAACAGAGTCTGCCGCCGGCAGCGGGATCGCTAACCTGTTAGCGATGCAGCATATTGTTCCATTTCAGAGTCGGAGGCAGAGACCTGAGAGAGGCTGTTTTATTGCCCATTTCATTATTGATAAGCATCACAGGCAGGAGTCAGTCTTCCCACATGATTGACAGCTGAGTCTCTGCTACTGATTTTCCACATGAGAGAGAGGGAGGCGAGTGAGGCAATGAGGGATATGATGCTTCTAATTTCACTTGAAATGCAGCCGCTGCAGGAAGAAAAGGAAAAGTGAGCGCATATCAACGCACCTTTCATGCAGCGAGTCGTTCCGAGTGATGCAAGCCACATAAACACACTCCGCTTTGCATAACGCTAAGCCGTGAAGGCAGGGCCAGATTCTATCGGAGGCGGCAGAACGAAAAAAAATACATTAAATGTAATCTTAATAGAACTATTCAATTAAGAAGCAATCAGATGTACGCCAAAGCGCATTAATAAGTAATGCAGATATAAAATGACGCCTTGTGAGCAGTCAGTGAGAGCAAAAGACCTGTTTTTCCAGCTGACATAGCATCAAAGTGGCACACGCAGATGAATACACTTTATAAAGAAAGATTTCAGCGTTAACAAAACCGTTTTACAGAAATCCTCCGTGGTCGTGACGGCGACTCCTTCCTGCGTCGGCAAAGTCTGGGCTCGTTAATTCCTGTGAATCATCGATACGCCGGAAAAATAAGGAGTTTAGAGACGTACGTATATGAAGGAAATACAAGTCTGCAGGACTGACTCTGGAACAGATGCCAGCCCTGTCACGACTAGAACACGCAGCCCCCGGGGACCACGCATGTCAAAGCCATGATGCTAGCATGTTGTAGTGGTAGGTGTCACATCAAATTCACTCATTAAAGGTGTTCACACTGAAGTAGTCCCTCGTTACTCGCTGTTAATGCGTTCCAGGAACCACCCGCAAATAACGAAATTCCGTGATATAGCAACAAACGATTTATCTTATTATCTACCTTGATATAAATGTTTCTGAACCCCCCCCCATACTGATATTAAAACACCTTCTATCTGTATTACGTGTGTCACGGAAGTCCAAGATTCACAGAACGTAGCGCCCTTCCGGATGTCGTCAGCCAACAGAATGCACGTATGGTATCATGTGACTGCCCACCAAAAAGCCACGATAAGGTGAAGTCGCGAGTGTTAATGCATGAGGGCGCACTTCATATTTATATTTACTTTATATAATATATATATATGTATATTTGTATATATATATTTTTGTATATATATTCATTTTATATATTATTTTATATATTATATATATATACAGTATATTTATATATAGTATATATAATATATATATTTATATATATAATATATATATTATATATAAAGTATATATAATATATATATTTATATATATATATTTATATTTACTTTATATTTATATATATAACCTCACACCAGTTAATGAGACAGCAGAGCAGCCTGTTAGCTAGCATGCTAACTACAAGTTCGAACCTCCTGCTGCGGCTGAAGCTGAGGTGTCTCCCGGGCCGTTTCCTCATCTCTAACCATTTCTCATGACTGTATTCAGGCACTCGGCAGCTGCTCCGGTGATCACGTGACCGCGGCGCATCCATTGTTCTCTGGGGAACGATAATCTCATCCCATCATCTTGTAGCGTGTGATTGTTTTAGGCTTTGGTGTCATATTCTGTTCAGTTTGTGTCACATCAACCTGAAACTAATCTCAGCTTCAGACGAGCTGCTCTTCTCTTTCACCCCTCAGGATCCAAATATATTCCCGTCGGGCTTCATTTTCTCTTCCACTCTTATGCAACATGCTAGCTGGGCTAACAGCTCTTTGGAAACATTCACGCAGGTTTGTAGAAGCTAATGAGTCTACAGGAGAGTGCTTGTTGGACGGAAGGTAGATGTAAGCACCAGTTTTATGCTGCCTCTCATCTCCATCCCATAAAATGAAGCTTCCTGTGCTTCTATCAGCAGCGCATTGATTCCCATCTAGACAGCGTAGAGTACAGCAAGCTGGGACAGGTCTTATTTAAACACCATAAAATATAGTCATGGAAACAGTGAAACGTGGAGCTAGGATCTAATATAAGACCATCTTACAATTCAAATGGAATCACTTACAAACAGCGAGACAGTAATAATGAATGGTCGTCTGGCAGCTGGCTCGACCACAGCTACTCCTCCACTATCACTATCCACAGCCAAGTAATGACTTAGTTGGACTGCATCCTCCTTGCCTTTCTTGTTCTGGCGTGTTCACAGTAGTGGCTGGGCACCAGGCGGCTTTATCTGCCCCCCCTCCCTGCCTCTGGCACGGAACAGCCACCAGCATGTTCCTGCCATTTGGTGGAGAAACCAGCGAGAGCTCTATCAACGCCGTCTTTTTGTGGACGTGCACGATTGCAGGTGTGACAACACGGCAGGTTCCTCGCCTCAGGCCGGGTCACGTGACCCAGAATCTGACCCGGTGAAATGAAAATATGAATGGATTATGCAGCACAGTGGTCCTTAACCTGGGTTGGATTGAACCCCAGGGGTTCGGTGAGTCGGTCTCAGGGGTTCGGCGGAGACGGAGGTCAAGACAAAACACTGATTTGAAGTCACACTGATTTGCAGGTAGGTCGTTTCGTGTGAGTTCATGTCTTGGTTTTGTTCTTTGAAAAAGGTGACATTAATGCACAATTAATTAAATACACCAGTAAAACACATACTTAAGTCTTAAGTTTGATTTCTTTTTTTTTTTTTTTTTTTACTAAAGAAGGGTTCGGTGAGTGAAACCAGCAGGGTTCGGCACCTCCAACAAGGTTAAGAACCTCTGATCCAGCACCAGAGTGGAAAATAAAGTGCACCTTCACGCATTTGCGGCATTCAGAAGTGTGTTACGTTCCGTGAGTCTCTGACTTCCGTGAGACATAAACGTGTTTTAAACAGTCTATCAGAGTGTTTTAACGGTAATACAGATAGAAGGTGGTTTAATATCAGTATGGGGGGGGGTTCATGAATGTTTAAATTACCCTAAATAATAAGATAAATGGTTCCTGGATCGCATTTACCACAAGGACTGAGGGCCCATTGTACCTCCTTACTGCCAGGAAGTCCATATTATATAGATTTCCTTTTTAACAATAGACAGAAAATAATTCCGTCCGTACTGTTTCTGCATATTTATTAATGCACAACAGCGTATGAGCCATAAAAACTGCTGATTCAGACGGGTCAATTAGAATTATGGCAATTAGATACAAATTTATTAACAAATGGAACAAACGGAGAGAATTGAATTAACTACATTTCGACTAAATGTTGAGTCAGACATTTGAAAGTTCAGAGTATTTAGTTTGGATGAAAATGAAAAACAGCAGGTTGGAATTAGCTCACCAGACGTGTTGTTTTCGCACAAAGATGAGCAAAAAAAAAAAAAAACACATGGAGAG
Source organism: Antennarius maculatus (assembly GCA_013358685.1). Classification (NCBI taxonomy): domain Eukaryota; kingdom Metazoa; phylum Chordata; class Actinopteri; order Lophiiformes; family Antennariidae; genus Antennarius; species Antennarius maculatus. Next base: position 24,789,824 of record CM023612.1, read on the forward strand.
CACTGGTGAACACGGACCCTGAGAACACGGAGCTTGGTGGCTTTTACGTATGTTTTCATTTCACAGATGCTCTGAGTGGTCGGAGCCGTTCCACGCCAAACGCCCCGCGTCACCTTGAATTCTTGAAGGCTGAATTTGTTCAAAAAAGGCGCTCTGAAAAATCCTCTTCGAAACGCGTCGGGATGAAATGTTTTCTCATGTCACTTTATCAGATTCCAAATATAGTGGCTCCGTGGTTTCAGCTCAGGAGAGGCAGGAGAGGCCCCGGCTTTAATGGAACTAAAGTAGAATGGTTCTCGCTAATGCATGGAAATGGCTGTCAACAGGCTTTCAGCGGCTGCACCACAATTAAAGCTCTGTCGCTAGTCGGCGGGCTTCACATCGCGCTGAATTATAATGCTGTCAAGTGTCTCATATCACTTATGAGGCTGGCAGCGCGGATCCATTCCCAAAATACCCAGGCTGTTTCTGATACCCGGCGGTTAATGCATGTGGCGTGTTCTATAGCCGGTTATATCACAACACAGCGCTGAGTGGATTCTATAAATCTGCCTGAGTCCGGCTGGGAGCGGGGGGCTAATGCAGTTACCACCCTACCCCCCCCCACTGTTGTCCACATAAAGACCGTCTAACAAGTGTTCGTTTTAATGAAGCCGTAACCATAGCTCATTAACGGCGATGTGAGCTTGCCGGCTCCTTCCAAACATGCTTTTTAATGACCCCCGTGGGAGAGATCATCTGAATATGCAACAGTGATCTTTTTATGTAGAATAGAAGCGTCTCTGGGGCTCAAAAAAAAAAAAAAAAAAAGCACGCATGCAACTTAAACACCCTCTTGACGCATATGAGCTCACACACACACACACACACACACACACACACACACACACACACACACACACACACACACACACACACACACACACACATTGCAAAATTGCTCGACAACTGCATGGAGTATAAAGAAGGGTCTCCATGGAAACAAATCTACTCTATGCCTGTCATTTCCCTAAACAATAGATGTGCTTTTGGAAAGTTTTTATTTTCTTGTTAATGCGTTATTTGTTCCTCCTTTCATTTACATTAATGCATCAGATATATATATATGTATATATATATATATATACATATATAAATATATATATATACCTCCCATCACTCATGTGTGATTGCATTGCTATTAGTTTCTCCGTCAAATGAGAAGTCCTTGGATTGAAGTGACAAAATAAAGTTGCAACTAAAGGGAATAAAAAGATCTTTTGTGCTTCAAATGCGTCAATCGGGAGGTGGACGAGTCCAGTTAATGTGTAAATACACACACACACACACACACACACACGTGTCGCGTTAAAGAGACTAAACCTTTCCACTTGTTGGACGGGCTTTTTGTGCGTTTGGAGCATGAAAGACGAGTTAATACGATTGTGTGATGTCAGCTCGGCGCGCTGTAAACAAAACACAACATTTGGAAAAGAATCAAAATGAGTTAAATTTCCTGCTCAAGGCAGGTATATATAGAGGGAGCGCAGACAGAGAACGTGTAGGTGTAGTGTGTTCAAATAGACGTCGCGCTGGAAAAATTCACCACAAAGAATAAACTTTAATGTTTCGTATTGATCGTTTTTTTTTTTCTTGTTATTCTCAGGCCAAAAGGAAAAGAAACCTTAAGAATCTCCTCCAGAAAAAAAAACACACACGAAAGAACAGAAGACAAAAGAAAATCGTTTGGAGCTAGATGAGGACAAAATATTACACAAGGTTTTGCCAGCCGTCCAATCAGGTGTGTTTTCAGTTCATCAGGCAGGACGTGACTCTGGAGCCTCCGTCTTCACTTACGCTTCTGTTTTACGCATTTACTCAACCTGGTTGTAGAATTTCTGCTCTGAATGTAATCTTCAAGGTCTTTGGACAGGAAGTAGTTCACTCCTTCAGGGTGATCCTGGTGGTTCCTGATGTTGGGCGATAATCCAGCAGAAGAACGTCCTCCTGCTGCCGCTGACGTCTCCGGCGATGATCTTCTGAATAAACACTTGTGTGCATAACAGAGTGAGTGGAGAGTCTTTTGTTAACTTTGAGTGCTTTCGAATAAAAATCTCTTTAATGACACGAACGCCGTCCTTTTTTCCCTTTAATGGCTGGATTGGCGTCGTGTGATTCGTCTCTCTGCTGTGTAAATTAAAGCCTGTCAGCGTCAACGTCTTCCTCCTGTTTGTGTGTTTGTAGTAGTTGTGGATTTATTCTTGTTTTTTAAGACTTTCTTTCAGCATGTGATGCAACATCTTTGCAAAGAGCAGTTTCATCTCTCAAACCGTCCGTCTGTGAATCCACAGCCTCCTTTCACATTGTTCATAGCCCCAAGCTAAAAGTATGAGCTCTCATACCGGAACATTCCAAAGTGGGTTAACCCAGGGGCTCACCGGCCCCAACCCGGCGCAGGAGCGGGGTTTACCTAGGGGCTCACCGGCCCCGTCCCGTCCCTGGGAATCGATTTAATTATGGCCGTTAGAAATGAGGCTACGCTAAACAGAAGCAATGCAAACACTAATGTATGTTCCAAGAGATATGTAGCCCAGAAATAACACGGATGTGGCGTGTGCCCTACGGCCCTGGGCTGGGGTCAAGCTGGTGTTCAGAATCTTTATGGCCAGGACCTCAAGGAGCCAAACGCCTCATCAGGGAGTCTGTGAGGTGATCGGCTTTGACTCCTCAGAGACCCGCATGATAGAGCATCATGTAGAGTATTTCCCGCACTATAAGGTACACCGAAAAGCCTTGAATAGTCTTAAAAACAGACAGTGCTTCTTATAATCCAGTGCGCCTTATATATGAAAAAACCTTTGAAATAGGCCGTTCATTGAAGTTTCAGATGTCAACCACATTTACAAATCAACTGTAGCATGCTAGGCACCTTTGGCTAGCAGTGACTTGGCTCTTAAAAGTTCAGAAAAGGCTGCAGAGCCGTGAATGTACAGTATTTTCCGCAATTTAAGGTGCACTGAACTATAAGGCGCACCTTCAATGAATGGCCTATTTTAAACCTTTCTCATATACCGTATATGACGCACTGGTTTATAAGGTGCATCTGATTATAAGGTGCACCTTCAATGAATGGCCTATTTCAAAACTTTTTTTCACAAATAAGGCGCACTGGATTATAAGGCGCAATGTCAGTTTTTGAGAAAATGAAAGGCTTTTAGGTGCGCCTCATAGTGTGGAAAATACTATAATCCCTTTACTGGATGCGTAACGCAACCACAGATACGACAGTAGTCTGTATTCTATGCGCCTTATAATGCGTCGCTCCCTATTCTAGTGAAAAGAGCTTTAAAATAGGCCATTCATTGAAGGTGCGCCTTATAATCCAGTGCGCCTTATAATCCAGTCCGTTTTATAGTGCGGAAAATACTGTATGTTAGGCTACCGGGTTGTTGGACCTACCTACGTCATGTGATCCTACCGTAGGCTGACTGCAGCCACCTGAAGTTTCCATCAGACCGATGAAGAGTCTTTTTTAAAGTTTGAGTTTTGTTTTTCACGCTGCCTCCTTCAAACCTTTTTTTTTCTCCTTTTAGGAATATAATTCAATCACCTGAAATTATCATCATGTGAAGTTGTTTTGATCTCTTATTATCAGCCTCCTTCATGCAATCAGCGGCGCTGAGTGATAATTGAGCTGGAAAGAAAAAAAAATGTTTGAAGGATAAGAAATTAATGAGTGCAAGATTGTGATGAGGCGTGCAATGTTTAGAACTATTTACATCGACTGGTACACGACTTTTGTTCCTTGTTTATGCTAGGAGAAAAGGTTTGGCTGTAATTTATCAACATGCATATTCTCAATAAGTCCTTTTAATGTACTGTAAATGAAACAGGCATGTCTAAGTCGCCACAGTGGGTTTTAATTTGGCCTTTTCTGAACAAATTTGCTAAGCTTTTAATGCCACTTCTATCAGGGCGCTGGTGCACGTTTGATATTAATGTACGAGTGGAACCAGAAAACAATTTAATCCACAGCCAAAGCGTTTAAGGCTCACTAATGTAAAAGCTAATCCAGAAATCCAAAGTTCATCCCAAAACCCACATGTAAGCAACCCTGGTGGTGATATCCTCCCTCACACAGTCGCACACCGGGAACCCGGATATGATTAGAAGAGAGGTATTATGGGATGCACATATTCAACTCAAATCACTTTGACTACTTTTAGGCAATGTAATATTTTAATACGACGTCTATGCGTCTGACAGGGGAGGAAAACTAATCTCCATTCTGCTTCACGCTGTGTGGAATCTATGGCACAGATGTATGGAATCCCATTACGGGACACACACACACACACACACACACACACACACACACACACACACACACATAGTATCACAACGCTCCAACCGGTTGAACATAGGCTGGGATAACTTAAAAAATGTATGCAAACTCATTGCCTTAAAAGAACTAAGCTAAGTCAACTTAAAAATAAGTGAGTTACCTGAATTAGATTATTTTAAGTCAGCAGGGCTTAAAATTTGTTAAGTTGCATGAGCTTAAGGGTTTTAAGTATTAGCCACTTAAAATGATCAAGGTTTCTCAACTATATTTAATTGACTTAGCTTAATTCATTTAAGGCAATGAGTTTGCATACATTTTTTAAGCTAAGTCAGCATAATTGATTTGACAGTGTAGCTGATACTGGATGGGGGTTCATACCTAGGTGAACTAGACCTTCTACACACTGAAACGTGTTTGGACATATTTCATTCCATTATCTCACATCTAGCTTTTAATCAGGTTTTAAAGGGTTAAAACATCTGAATTATTTAACGTCTTCAAACACAGCTTCCACTGTTTTTGTCTCCGCTGTAATTAAAACACAAAGTTTGAGCTGTAAGCATCACAACATAAATTTAAGCTGTGTGTGTGTGTGTGTGTGTGTGTGTGTGTGTGTGTGTGTGTGTGTGTGTGTGTGTGTGTGTGTGACTGTTTCCCCTCTAGCATCTATTTGATTAGTTATTGGCACAAAAACTCAGTTGTTTTAAACAAGTACATTAGTTACAGAACTTGTACACGGCTGCTGACTCATGAATAATAATTGATTATTGATTAATTGGTTATCCGTGTGCAGAACAGAGACAGCAGTATGGATTAGCATCAACACACACTCATCTTCATCACACAGCGGCTTCTCCTGGGTTCTAGAAACATCTAGATGATTATTATTTAACTTCATACGGCTGAGAGTTTCCTCTGCAGGAAACCAGTGAATACAGGTTAGAGTTAGGGTTTAGGGTTAGGGGTTAGGGTTAGGGTCAGAGCTGAGGGTTAGGGTCAGAGTTAGGGGTTAGGGTTAGGGTCAGAACTAAGGATTAGGGTCAGAGTTAGGGGTTAGGGTTAGGGTCAGAGCTGAGGGTTAGGGTCAGAGTTAGGGGTTAGGGTTAAGGGTTAGGGGTCAGAGTTAAGGGTTAGGGTTAGGGTCAGAGTTAGGGGTCAGGGTCAGAGTTAAGGGTTAGGGTTAGGGGTCAGAGTTAGCGGTTAGGGTCAGAGCTAAGGATTAGGGTCAGAGTTAGGGGTCAGGGTTAAGGGTTAGGGTCAGAGTTAGGGGTTAGGGTCAGAGTTAAGGGTTAGGGTTAGGGTCAGAGTTAGGGGTCAGGGTCAGAGTTAAGGGTTAGGGTTAGGGGTCAGAGTTAGCGGTTAGGGTCAGAGTTAGGGGTTAGGGTTCGGGTCAGAGTTAGGGGTTAGGGTTAGGGTCAGAGTTAGGGGTTAGGGTTAAGGTTAGGGGTTAGGGTCAAGGTTAGGGTTAGGGTCAGAGTTAGGGGTTAAGGTTATGGTGAGAGTTAGGGGTTAGGGTTAGGGTCAGAGTTAGGGGTTAGAGTCTACAGTTAGAGTTAGGGTTAGGAGTTAGAATTAGGGTTTATGGTTAGGGGTTAGAGATAGGGTCAGGGGTTAGAGTTAGGGTTAGGGGTTAGAGTTAGGGTTAGGGGTTAGAGTCAGGGTCAGGGGTTAGAGTTAGGGTTAGGGGTTAGAGTTATAGTTTGAGTTAGGAGTTAGATGTAGGGGATAGGGTTGGGGATAAAGGTTAGGGTTAGAGTTAGGGTCAGGGGTTAGAGTTAGGGTTAGGGGTTAGAGTTAGGGTTAGGGGTTAGAGTTAGGGTTAGGGGTTAGAGTTAGGGTCAGGGGTTAGAGTTAGGGTTAGGGGTTAGAGTTATAGTTTGAGTTAGGAGTTAGATGTAGGGGATAGGGTTGGGGATAAAGGTTAGGGTTAGAGTTAGGGTCAGGGGTTAGAGTTAGGGTTAGGGGTTAGAGTTAGGGTCAGGGGTTAGAGTTAGGGTTAGGGGTTAGAGTTAGGGTTAGGGGTTAGAGTTAGGGTCAGGGGTTAGAGTTAGGGTTAGGGGTTAGAGTTAGGGTTAGGGGTTAGAGTTAGGGTTAGGGGTTAGAGTTAGGGTTAGGGGTTAGAGTTAGGGTTAGGGGTTAGAGTTAGGGTTAGGGGTTAGAGTTAGGGTTTAGGGTTAGTTGTTCACTCATACAAACAAAAACCTTTAATTAAAATAGTAGAAACTACTTTTAAAACTATTTTTAAAATCCCCACAGATAAAACATCGTTTGTCTTCTAAAGCGGCGCCATAGAAACCCAAGTTGTGACTTAACCTCTCAATTCTTGAGCGCTGAAAGCGTTTGAGTTCAGACCCATTGATCTGAATCTCAGTTCTGAGGCCTTTCTGTAAAAAAAATTCCTGATGGATCATAAATGGAAGGATTTGTAATCAACCCGTTGAGTTTCCAGAATGACTTTCTGGATCCAGAACCTCCGGCTGTTATTTTATTGCTTCCACTGAGGATGATTCTGGAAGCCAACGTGGATCCGGGTCCGGATGCTGGTCGTAAAGCGGGTTTGAGGACGAAGGCCTGACGGAGAGCTTCATCACATGCTGCAGCCGCCGCCGCCGCCTGAGGCGCCGGCTGAGCGGAACCGATGAGCTCGTGGTGAAGCGCCGGGTCGGTCCGGGGTCAGAGTTCACCCAGACAAACACAAACACAAAGGTTTCATTCCAAACTGTTGACGCACATCTCCAAGCCGGCAGCCCCGGAGGTCGATGGCATCACAACAGCAAGTCAGGAGGGACAATTTTATTAGTTTGCAAATAGTGACAAAAATCACTTTACTCCAAAATCAATACATAAAACTTAATTCTTTGTTTTTCATTTGAATAGCAATTATATTTGAAGCATTCAGGTGAAATCAGAAACAACTCCATTTAATTTGACATTTACGACGGGACGGCAAGTTTGAATGATTTCACAGAAAAAACCCACCGAGATATTTCACAAAAAAATTGACTGCGTAAAACTGGAAAATGAAAGTATAATTACACAATGGTGTCATCATTTTCCACACACGTTGGTAATAAATGAGCTGAAACTAAAATGAAAAGATGCGACGGTGTAAATTGTATTTTCATTTTCACTTTGAAAAGAAATTGGTCAGCGCCGCTTTCATTTAAGTTTTCAACTGCTTTTTGGAAATTCCGCTCGACTTATTGTGAAACAGATAATGATTGAATGACTGGAAAATTAGGCCGCGTTAAATTTAAAGTCTGAAATTTGTACTAATTTTGGAGAACAGTAATCCCTCGTTCCTCGCGGTTAATGCGTTCCAGAAACCACGTGCAACGATAAAATTCTGGGGAACGGGGATAGGGACAAAATATTTATCTTTTTAAAAATATATTATTATATTATATATTGTATTATTATATTATATTATATATATACATATATATTTTTATATATATATATTTATATATATATATAAATTTATCATTTCGTGTCTCACGGAAGTCCGAGACTCACGGAACATATCGCACTTCCGAACGCCGCAAATGCGTGAGGGCGCACTTTATTTCCCACTCTGGTGCTGGATAATCCATGAATGTTTTCATTTGGTCTCTAAAGCGTGTGCTAACATGCTAACAAGTCGTTCTACATGCGACGCACCGCTTTGCGTCTTTTTGCTCCTTAAATTGGTGGTGAAGGTGAGTCACCAGCAGCTCTCCTAAAGCGCTTCTGAACACCAGAAGTGCTCGTGCACAGTGGTGAGAGGACGCCCACTTCACTGGAGTCACGCCGTTACACAGGCGCACACAGGAGTGTACACAAACACAGAAAACATGTACGCTGTCCACGCGCCGCTGCCTCACAGCTGGTGGCTGGAACCTGTGAACATGTCAATGACACGCAGACAGAACATTAAATCACTTGTTCCACAGACGTGTGCGTGTTTGTGGTGAACGTTCCCCTTTAACCTCTTTAATGACACGCTGGCCTGAACACAGGAATCACACGCTCACAGCAGAGTGTGTTCATTAACGTTAATAACCCTCAGCGCTGCACACATGCACATGTATATCTATAGTCAAACAACAAAGCGTCATGAACGTCCTGTGTTTATTACTGATTAGCGTGTCGTATGAGAGGAAAGCGTGACATCGTGATGCGTGACACGTGTTCGCTGGCGTGTTGTCAACATGAACAGAAGGTACGGACTGGAGGAAAACCAGCCAAACGACACACATTTCAGACATGACAGTAAATGTGGCATACAATATGTGGTCTAAATGAGCATGTATCTCACACTCACACACACACACACACACACACACACACACACACACACACACACACACACACACACACACTTGACAGCCGAGCTATGACATGTTAATTGCAGCCGCTGGTTAAAAGGCCTCACAGCCATTCAGAGTAAAGAATTCAACAATGGATGATGGGAATTTGTCCGACTGCCAGAGCTGTTGATCCAGATGACGAGGCTCGGCACCAGCGCCGTGTTTTAATGCACATTTACATTTAAAAACACCCAAAAACATCAGTATTTTTTTATTTCTTTGGGGTGAATAAAGCCTGTCAAACCTTGTGTGACGTTTCTGAAGCAGCTTCTCCTCCTCAGATCGTTTCCAGGATAAGATGGGCGTACGCTCGCGCTCTACTGCAATTAAATGTGAAGAATATAAGATTTAAAATGTTTAAATTGCACTTAGTGTTCCTTTTATTTGCAAAGGGGAAAGAGAAGCACATAAAATTGTAAGCGGAGACAGGAAACCGAGCCTCGACGGTTTGAACTCATTTTAATTCTCATAGGAAAAAATAAAGCAGTGAACTTTTAGCTCCTGTGTTTATTAATAGCTGAGCTGCTTTTCTGATTAAAACCTCACTTTTACATCAGTATAACTGGCTAATTAGTTAGTTGGACAGTGTTGTTAAATGGAAGTGACCAGCCTCCATGGTAATCCGCTAACCTCTCTCTAGCATCTTAGCCTACATGCTAATATTTCACATGTTGTTTATTTTTTTGCTTCCCAACAACACAAATGAACAACAAATCACGTCTGAATGGATGTTGAATCACAAACGTCGGTTTGGGCTTGGAGTCGTCTTCCTTAGCCCCTTGCTGCTAGCTTGTCTTGGAACAAATTTGATTTAAGATACAAATAGCGTGAATGCGCGATAAATGTTACGTATGAATTACAATCATAATTAGTTTTCACTCTTCTTCTTCAATAGAGAGCCATTTCCTTGCGGTATCAGAGCTATTTTTTCCAGCCCACGTTCCTTTGTGGATTGAGAGGTTAACCAGAAGACTAACTACTCCACCTCCTAATTAACAGCTGTCCTTTCATTCGCTGCCTGATGTAATTAGAAGTGCTGTATTGCTCTTATTAGTCTTATTTCCACTCATAGCTACAAGCCTGACCCTCTCACCAGCAATTCATCACTAACTGTGCTGAGATCTGGATATAATGACATCACCCAACAGCAGGAGGCAATCTTTTGTGAAGCGGGTCAGCCCGGTAACCAGGGGCGACAGCAGCGTTGATTAAGGCTGGCTATTTTAGATTAATTGCGGGATGGAGCGCTATTGGCGGAGGATGTCTCGGGGCTCTATGATGGGGTCTTTCCGACTTAACTAGTCAATTTATGCGTAGGGTGAAGGCTAGCCGGGGCGCGTAGCAGCGTTCCTCTCATAATAGAGCCGGGTGGGCACGAGGTGAGCAGGGAGGACACTGTTATTAGGAATTGATGCCCAGGGGTTTGAAAGTCTCCCTCCACAGACAAAGTTTAAAAGGAGTGAGCGTCAGAGCAGAATGAGCGTTGGGTATGATGAAGATAAAGAGAACAAAGAGGCGAGTGAAGACAAGGAAGAAAAACTCTCTAAAAGGAGCAGCAGAAGAAATAATAAAGCTCCATCGTCACGTCAACACCGACCAGGAAAGGTGTGACATCGTCACATTAATTAAGTATATGGTGTAGAAACAATTACAGGTTATATGAATGAATATCAAATGAATGCAAAACTTCCAAGAAATGAATTCTTGGAAATTCTTGGAAATTCTATGAATTCTTTGTATGGAGCAGCTGTCAGATGCTACCAGGAAGCGGGTGCCTCCACTCTGGATTACCTCTCTGTCTCCGGTGAGACTGGACCTTTGCCTTTTGTAGTCCTTTTGGTCTTCCCGGTCGGGTGTGTGAGGTTTTTTTTGTTGCCGACTCTGTTTTTGGTTATTTGTTTTCCCCATTTCTGAATGATCCAGAGGCGGTGGCCGTTCATTGGCGTCTCTACGCCTGATGTTGTTGCGCACAGCGTTGGCTACGTAAAAGGGACTTCAGAGACAAAAGTTGTCCACTGGAATATGCACTAGCTTTGATCTATGGTCAAAGCTAGTGCATAGCTTTGCATACCCTGAAACGTCAAAGCTATGCACTTGTCAGGTACTACTTTCAGGGTACCCTGACCTACCCCTCGCGGGAAGTTGCAGTCTCTGACTGCCTTGGTTCTTGTTTAAGAATTCTTCTTTCATCCGTCAAAAGAACTCTTTGAGCGTATTAACAACGTGCCGAATTAAAGCTGAGTTGTTATAAAGGTGAACACTTTAGGAGTCATTAAAATATATGAACACTGCCCAAAGCTGGAGATCAGTGGAGCGACAGCTCCGACGTTCAGGCTGTTTGCTCCTAGGGTGTTTAAAGTGATCTCTGAAGGCGTGATGGTGAGGGAACAGAACAGTTCAACGTCTGCATCGGACCCACCCGTCCACTGGACAGTCCGGATATATGCCAGATTATAAACCGATCAATCCCGTCATGGGATCGATGGAGACCAGAGCTCAGTGTCTGCAGCTGGGGCTTCACTTCCAGTGACACAATGACAGGACTTTCAATGAAGACGGCGACGACTTGGCTTTCAGATCACACAGGATGGAAGCGTGGATTCGTACGGCGTCAGAGAAGGATTGATTGTCTCTGCATGGCTCGGATCATTAATTAATGGATTGCGGAGACAAACAAAAAAACATCCCTCCTGTGATCACGTGTGATCTTTCCATCCTGGCTGCAGGTGCTTCATTAGATCTGCTCTCAGAAGACCTGACTGGGAGTATCTTCTGCCTCCTGCAGCTCAGGGCGCTTCTCCACGTCTTGATTTTCAAATCACACAGGTATATGCTATGTCGGCAGCCTCGCTGTCACTCCTCCAAACGTCTTCAGCAACTTTCTGGCTGTTGCTTTGATGTATTAAAAATCTTTTTCCACAGAGCTGAAGGGTGAATCTGAGCAGTCTGTCAGCACTGTGCCACAATGCAGGAGGGTGTCCACATGTAATTTTGCTGGTCTCCAGATGCTGCCTTTAATGCATAATTGACATGTTCATTCATTAACTGGCTGGATTTGACAGAATAATGGCCCAGCAGCAGGGCTGACGTTTTCTGAGAGTAGAAATACTCGTTGAGAGCCGAACAGGAAGGAAGTCTGCTGGTAACGAATGAAAGTGGAGCCAAATCTGACAAGTTCACCATCAGTTTCATCCTCTGTGTTCATCCCCCGAGGATGACTGGAGAAGGTGTTGGTGTGGAAGGATTTAAAGAACCAAATGTTCTCAAAATTATAAGAACTGAAGGTTCCCCATCTGCTGTCAGAGGTTGTTCTGATTTAACCTCCATCCGTGGTTAGCTATGTTTGTGAGTAGACTGGTTTTAACACGAGAAGATGCTCCTGGTAATGGTGGCAGTCTTCTTCAGGTGGTGGTCTTGAGGTGGTCTTCTTCTACAGGTCAATGGATGGTCTTCTTCAGGGGATAATCTTCAGGTGATAGTCTTCAGGGGATAGTCTTCAGGGATAGTCTTCAGGGATAGTCTTCAAGGATAGTCTTCAGGGGATAGTCTTCAGGGGATAGTCTTCAGGTATGGTCTTCTTCAGGGGATAATCTTCAGGGATAGTCTTCAGGAGATAGTCTTCAGGGATAGTCTTCAAGGATAGTCTTCAGGGGATAGTCTTCAGGGGATAGTCTTCAGGTATGGTCTTCTTCAGGGGATAGTCTTCAGGGGATAGTCTTCAGGGGATAGTCTTCAGGGGATAGTCTTCAGGTATGGTCTTCTTCAGGGGATAGTCTTCAGGGGATAGTCTTCAGGGGATAGTCTTCAGGTATGGTCTTCTTCAGGGGATAGTCTTCAGGGGATAGTCTTCAGGGGATAGTCTTCAGGGGATAGTCTTCAAGGATAGTCTTCAGGGGATAGTCTTCAGGGGATAGTCTTCAGGTATGGTCTTCTTCAGGGGATAGTCTTCAGGGGATAGTCTTCAGGGGATAGTCTTCAGGTATGGTCTTCTTCAGGGGATAGTCTTCAGGGGATAGTCTTCAGGTATGGTCTTCTTCAGGGGATAGTCTTCAGGGGATAGTCTTCAGGGAGTGGACTTCTTCAGGGGATAATCTTCAGGTGATAGTCTTCAGGGGATAGTCTTCAGGGAGTTGTCTTCTTCAGGGGATAGTCTTCAGGGGATAGTCTTCAGGGGATAGTCTTCAGGGGATAGTCTTCAGGTATGGTCTTCTTCAGGGAATTGTCTTCAGGTTGTAGTCTTCTTCAGGGGATAGTCTTCCTCTCTGAACATTTACTGGCATACTTTTCATTTAATCTGGATCTCTACAAATGCAGGAAGGAGTAATGTAATTTTTGGTCCATGTGCAGGAACCCACCAGTCTGTCCTCCATCTGATTTGTTCTCTCCCTGCAGCGCGTTTACAACGTTTACGTTCATTTACCTGAGAAAACAGCTCGCACAAAATGAGGATGTAAATTCCAGGGTTTAAAGAAGTGAACTAGAGCCATATTAAAAAGAAAACTATAATATTTTCCCTGTCTCTCAAATTAACAACCGCACCGATGTTAAAAATTACTATGAATACAGCCAAGGCCATAATTCACCCACTTGAAAGTTGATAATGCATCATCAAGTGCAACACCAGTACTTCACTCGGTATTACTTGATGCTGAAAGCAAAGTCATAATGGCTGTGAGTTATGCATTTTTCCACAAGTAACTCTCCCTCCATAAAAGCAGCTTTGGCAGACGGTGATAGAAAACAGGAGTCTGAATTACTCCAGGGCAGATTGATGGCTGAATACCCCTTTGCTCACCCTCGGGGTAATCACGATCTAACCGATCACCGGTCTAAAGGCAACATGTAGACACCAGTTAAGCTAAAGCCAACAAGTTAACAGGACGGAAGATAATAATTCACCTGCGCCTGTGTCTCAGAAGTGGAGTTTTTTTCTCTCCTGCAATGATTAACCCTCCCCAACAGTACATGAATAAATTACCCCCCATCAGCACTTTAATCATTTCCTCCACTGGCTGCCCCAGCAGAGAGTCCATGGGAGTGGGCCAGAATGACAGAGGAATATACAGTAAGTAATATAATAAATGAGAGACGCTCCCTTAGGAAATCTAATCCACTTAAGCAGAACCGACTTCTGAAAACTTTCTTCAGAGAACCCTACATTAAAAGAGAAAATACAAAAAAACTGTAAATTTGGGTCAGGGTTCTTGCGCTGTCAATTATGAGCCGTGTAAACTCGGAGCATTTTCCCCAGACCCATATATTTCTGTCAAGCTAGCGGCGCCCCTCGCTTTTAATTGCCTCAAAGTTGCCAGGCAACGGCTAAAGAGGCTCTGCCTGGGTGAGTAATAGTGTGTGGACTCGTGCTGGGGAGTGACACGCCAGTGGAAAAACTTTCTGTTTGACATGCGCTGCCTGTGCACATATTTGAACGGTATTTATGGCTGTATTGATATCAGCTGACCTTACAATGTGTAATTATGTTCTCCATCTGCGGCTCATTTGTCCTCCACACCACTCAGTATTCGCAGCGACGCCGTCACTCCATTCTTCTCCTTTAACAGCTTTTTTACAATCTCTCATTTTTCTGAGCTCTTCTCCCGGTGGGTGCATTCAAGCGACACTCTCTCTCTCTCTTTTTTTTTTACCCCTACCTCCCGCCTCCCCCCCCACCAACTCCATCTCATCTCGCTCTCAGCTTTTCTTTCATTTCACTCCCCCCACCTCCACTTTTACACACTCATCTTCTGAGTCAGTCTTTCATCCCTTGCTCATTTTCCTCCCGCTGCTTTCATGTCTCCAATCTGGCTTTACCTGTAGCTCCTTCCTGCCCTCTCCCCCCTCACCCCCATCGCTTTCCTTCACCCCTCCGTCGCTCTACTTTCCCATCTTTCCTGGTCTGTATCCATCCTCCTCTCCATCCCTTGCTCTGTCCTAACCTCTGTGTTTGAGGCGGTCTCTAAGACGCTGGTCCTGCTGTCCGAGGCTCTCACCAGCCACGCTAGAAGGGCTGCATTAATATTGCATGCCACTGTCTTATCGACCACAGCAATGCCAGGAATACAGAGCTGGCTACAAGACAAGCAAGGGGCTAAAGTGCTCGTACTCACAGATGCAATCGGATACGCGCACACACACACACACACACACACACACTGTACATTTATAGAACTATGGTGAGGCTTGTGGCGTGGGGTTGAGGTTGGTGTGGCGCTCCTGGACTGAACTCAGGTGCGAAGATGAAGTTTCCTCTGAGTGGGAAAGGAAAGTCAGGAGATATTTTAGAGGAGAGATGGAATGAAGATGGATTCACAAAAGAAACGAATACAGCACCCCCCCCCCCCAACCCCCCCAACACACACACACAAACACACACACACACAACCTCAAATTACACCTACGGCTTGAGCCGAATTCTAACCAACAAACAGGGAGCCTTTTTTTCATAATGAAAGATAAGCACAGGTACACACACACACACACACACACACACACACACACACACACACACACACACACACACACACTGCCTGTACATGCCAGAAGGCTGTCTGGCTTTTTCCATCAGCTGGACCTATCACAGCTTATTATCAGCTCCTTTGAACCGTGGGCTCAGAGCGTGATTGCACTCTCAATTAATGCCTGTATGATCTACTTTGATGGAGCGAGTAATGACAAGTGGCTGTGTGTGTGTGTGTGTGTGTGTGTGTGTGTGTGTGTGTGTGTGTGTGTGTGTGTGTGTGTGTGTGTGTGTGTGTGTGTGCATTTGTGTGTGTGTGCACGCCCTCGTCAGGGGGTGGTGAACCAGTTTAGGCTAAATTGGCAGACACATGCAGCTCTGCATAGAATGTATTTTCAAAGGTAGCTTTTTATCTTTGACCTCCATGGAGCTCAGGCCTGCCTGCAGAGCGGCGCTATACGTCTCTGATTATTCCACTGTCGTCTCTGTTTGGCCTCTAGAGAACGGCCAGCACCTCTCAGACGGATAGCGCTCAGTAGGTTTGGAGGTTTGGGTGTTACGTGAGCTGTGCAGACATAAAAGCCTTTCTACTTGTTATAGTGCGTATGCATGTCCGTCGAAAACGCTGTTAAAAAAAAAAACGGGGGCCAGAGTTGATTGACACGTAAGAAGATGAAAGCACGGCGGCGCCGGAGAAAACAGACGGCGCTCGCTCGTCGGTGTCGGCGTTCATGTTCCTCTGGAAACACAAATCCAGATGAAAGCTGGAAGACGGCTCCGAAACGCACCTCTGCCTCCCTTTAACCCCCCAGGAACCCCGTCTGCACACGGAGAGACGCTTCAACAGCATCACAGCCACTCCAGACAACGGACGGCTTCAGATGTTCACTACTGTCAGCTGACGTCGTCTGAAACCGATTGGAATGAAGGAAAGAAAAACCTTTTTCTTTATTAAGTTGAACCGAAACGGATTCGGAGCATCAGCAGCCTGAACCGAACTAAAACACGCTAAATATACAATTTTATATAAATGAACATCTGATTTATTGTCAGGCTTCATTCACACAGGAAACCCTGGTGTTATCGTCTGTTCATGATCACGTGGTCGATCACGCTCCTTCACCTTCATCAGGGGG